>JAVGWX010000007.1:56941821-57224321 GCA_036924085.1 Ariolimax columbianus | reverse complement strand
TCGTTTTACGACAGATATGCGTTTCTTAACAGGTCAGTCGTAAAGTGAAATCTCGTAAAAAGAATCAACTTTATATTGTACTCAAATGTTACACCTTTCTAATTTGACATATATCTGTACGGCGGGACAGCGTGGAGAAACGGTTAGTTTCACTGCTCACAACTCGAATGTGCATGTGTTCGGATTCATGAACCAGCAAGGTCGTGCCCTATAGGAAGTTAACCATTGCTTAAAATCGTCCTGCTAATGTTGGATGCACTGATTTGTTTAGGTGCAAAACACAGCACAATGCACTCCGTGAAAAAGAGAAGAACGATATATATATATATATATATATATATATATATATATATATATATATATATATATATGTATGTAAATATTTACATCTATCTTAGTCTTAGTCTTTGTCGACCGGTACTTCTACAGGGGCGGATGCGTCTGTTCAGGCCCCAGGTCTGGCTTGAGCTAGATGTAGTCGGGGGAGGATGTCCTGTTAAGCAGGCTATGCTCGAGCAGCTTATTACTCCGCTGCGTTGGAACAAGTGCCGCAGCGAGTCGTTAACCGATGTGCGTCATCTATGCTGCTCTTAACAAACCATCTAACAATTCCACACACCTCTTACGACATGCTCTCTTGGGGGCAGTGTTGTTATTCTTGTCTTTGTCATACACAAAGACCCAAACGAATTACTCGGGAGCACACATCTCACCATATATTGTGAAGCTATTATACATGTTTTCAAGATGTATGAGACCTGGATTAATGTTTTTATACAATAGGCCTCCAAGCTTCGTATAATTTAAGGCATCGCTTAGTGTAAATCCGGCATTGCCTTTATGTAGCTTACATCTTATGTAGTTGGTTTTTATAGTTTATTTTGGTTTCCTTGTCTATTTTGTTATTTTATAAAGGGTTCTCTTCTATCCCTGAAATAGTGTCAGTTGGGTTTAATGGAGTGTGCTACAAAGATTAGCACTTCTTCTACCAGCCTGAATCCCTCTTATCACTAGCATTGTAGTGTGTTGAAATGTGAAGATGTTTGCGCTCTTTTGATTACACTTTCCGTCAGGTTACATCTGCATTTTGGACTAAAATTATTTGCACTTGAACGCACGTAGTCATTGCCGAACCGAATTATTGGTTTGTCTTTAGGATTTCCTTTAAATCGTGTGGCTGATATTATTGTAAATTAGTTTGCTGGCTTTGTTTGGTTTATTCTTGTTTGTCATGTTCTTAGTAGAGCCATATTTAGGTCCACGGGAAGGTTAACTCCTTACATACCAGCATAACTTGCTTTCCAATATGGGAAATTAATCAAATGTCTCCCTGAAATAGGTCTAGAGGCTAGATGCTAAAGATATAAGACTGCTCGATAATCTGTACTGGGAACAAACTGCTACAGTAAAATCAGGAAAGCTATGCTCTCCAAGTATAGATGTAAAAAGAGGAGTGAGACAGGGATGTGTATTATCTAATTCTCTTTTTAAAATTTACAAATAACAAAGATTCAAGGTGATAGCGGGGATACCAGAGCTTGTCATTTGAGAAGTGGCAATTTATTATTTCAAATATGTGGATGTTATAGTTTAGATGGCAAAAAATAAGCAAGAATTACAACCAACGTATCCATCTTGACTGTTTCGGAAAAGTCAACTCTAGGATCCTGGAACGGAGACTATGACATCTGACAGCCATATATGGGCAAAGCCCCATGCGGTTTCATAGTAAACTGATCTTTCCAAGACTTTATCTTCACATTAAGACACCTGCGTGAAAAGGCTTTTGAGTATGAAGACGAAATGTACCTTTGTTTCTTGGACATTCGATAACTTTCCCTGGAGCAAGCTTTGGAACTGCATGACAAGGCAGTTCATCTAAGCACCCTTGATCTGCGATACATAGAGCTTTTATAAGACCTGCAGAAAATACATTAAGACAGGAGATCACACGTCAGAGGAGTTCAAGACCCCAAGTGGCGCAAAAACGGAGCGGAATTAAATCGACTTTCCTATTCACTCTACTCATGGATAATGCCCTCAAAGCACGTAGGGGTCAGCAAATCATGTAACGACAATATCAAGTATCCAGTGGGATTCTTCAAGATGAGACCAGTCTACCGTATATATTGGAACTGGCGATTGCCAGGTTTGTTTGTTGTGGCCCTGACTACTAAACCAGAGTCACACCTACAGACCTACCTTCAAATCTGGAAAGTGGACATGGCAAAAGTCAGGAAGGTCTCTAGAGAAGAGGAGACAATCACATTTTCTGGATGAGCAGCATCTAGACCGGGGAAATAACAACTTCAAATAACTTTGACCTGAAATAGACTAGATGGAAGGTATCAAAGACTAGTTGGCTATGCGAAGAGCAGCAACTGGTAAATCTTTTCATTACATAAATCTAGGATTCCTCAACTAATTAGAATTTGTAAAAACTAAGATGGCTGAATATGGTTTGGCTTCGTTCGTTCTCAATCTCCCGCTACCAAACCATGAAAGGGCTTAAGTAGCAGAATGTAGTCCAGAGAACGGAATCGTAGTTTGCAGCTTGACTGCGATATTTGCACCTTTCGGTCCAACACATCCGACTTCAGCAAGAATTTGTTTGAGTACCGGGCTAGCATTCCCTCTTCGATCCCCTCTCCTTAGCTAGTCTGTCCTGGGCAGCCTGTTATCTAGGATCACGGCTTGGAGGTGTAGAAGGGTCTTCGCAGCTCTGGTTCGCTGGTCCTGACGCTAGCAGTCAGCTATGGGTCGCTGACCACTGCAGCTCATGAGCTGCTCAGCATCTTGATCCCAGATGGCTGTATATCATACCCATCTGTGCACCTGCTATGATTCATGGATGTGAGTCGTGAACAATGACAACAATCTGAGAAAGACAGCTATAGAAGAGAGATAAGAAAGAAAAATTGTAGATATATATATATATGTGTGTGTGTGTGTGTGTGTGTGTGTGTGTATAAGAACTGGGCCAAGTAACAAGAAGAGACAAGGCCTGCAATCAGACAATACGATAGAATCTCCTACTCCATCCCTTGCAGACTCGAGTAGTGGGGCAATCTAAACTTTGATGGTTTGGGCATGTCTGCAGAAGGAAAGAAGATCGGTTACCATGGCAATCATTGTAAGCAAAGAGTCAAGGATCCAGACCAGAGGACGACCTAACGTCCGCTGGAATAGGATAAGAACACAAGACTGGCCTAGACTGCATCTAATCCAAATGGAATACATTGGACAGAATGGTCTGCAGCTCTTTCTGGCAAACTTCTACTCCACGGTGAAGAAGAGGAGATATATACGTTGGTATTGGTTGTTGTTGTTGTTGTTGTTGTTGTTGTACACACATGCCCGCTCATATTGGAAGGGAGTTGGGTATGGCATCTTTGAGAACAAGTGTAGATTTACTATCAGTGAGGAAAAAAAAGGAATTAAAGTTGCTCAGAGAAATGTTAATAAAACATTGCTAAGAACGGACTTGGCACCTACAAGTTTCATGTCAAACATGCACGCCCCCAGTAACTCAATTTGTTTGAACAGTCGAAGCACAACTATCATGGGGGTGTTCCGGATCTGGGTTTGTTTTACTCAACCTAAATTCTCACTCCCGCTAAACAAACATGGGCGGACAGGGAACAAATCGGGATTACCCTCTGGTTTTTCCAACTGTCAAAGACGATGCTCCGGGTGTAGATGACTCTGTTACACTTAAAGTTGAGTGTACAAAACGCGGTGATTAATCTATTGTGTTATTTCTGACACTGATATCATTGGTCTATTGTGTCATTTCTGATACGGATATGATTGGTCTATTGTGCCATTTCTGACACTGATATGATTGGTCTATTGTGTCATTTCTGACACTGATATCATTGGTCTATTGTGCCATTTCTGACACTGATATGATTAGTCTATTGTGCCATTTCTGACACTGATATGATTGGTCTATTGTGTCATTTCTGACACTGATAAGATTGGTCTATTGTGCCATTTCTGACACTGATATCATTGGTTTATTGTGCCATTCCTGACATATGATTGGTCTATTGTGCCATTCCTGACATATGATTGGTCTATTGTGCCATCCCTGACATAGGATTGGTCTATTGTGCCATTCCTGAGATATGATTGGTCTATTGTGCCATTCCTGACATATAATTGACATATTGTTCCATTCCTGACATATGATTGGTCTACTTTTTTATTTATGACACTGATAAAAAAAAACATCTGACGTAAATATATTGTTCTTCGTGTCTCTTTTGTCTCAATTTGATAGTTATTTTATGTCCGTGTGACAATACTGATACCTAGTATGTTGCTTCCTTTCCGTCATGAACGCCGCTCCATTCGCCACGTCCATTCAGATTTTAATACACTTCCCAGAGATTGAATTGCATAATTTGTTGGAGGCCAGTGTTTCTTGTGTGAATCTTCTGTTCTGCTGCCATTCACATCTTCAGTTTTTGCTGTCTGTGCTAGTAAGGCGAATGCTTACGGACTGCTCAAATAATGAATACAAAGGGCGAATTATGTCTGTCATGCCAACATGTTGATAAATCGATCTCTAAACAAGCCAAATTATATTATTGAGCTAATTTGGTCATCATTTCGATTGATATGGCTTTACTGCTTGGGAGGCTGAATGTATGTGCGGCTCAGAACAGTTCTCCCTCCTGCTCTCTCTCTCTCTCCCTCTCTCCTTCTCTCTCTCCCTCTCTCTCCCTCTCTCTTTCCCTCTCTCTCCCTCTCTCTCCCTCTCTCTCTCCATCTCTCTGTCCCTCTCTCCACCTCTCTCACTCCCTCTCTTTCCCTCTCTCTCCCTCCCTCTCTCCCTCTCTCTCTCCCTCTCTCTCCCTTTATCTCTCCCTCTCTCTCTCTCTCTCTCTCTCTTCCTCCCTCTCTTTCTCCCTCTCTCTCTCCCTCTCTCCTTCTCTCTCTCCCCTCTCTCTCTCCTTCTCTCTCTATCTCCCTCCCCGCCCCCCTCCTTTGCAAATGGGCCAGGTTTGTTCTGGTTAGCGAGAGTATTCAGTTAGCCACGTAGGAGTGTCGCAATAGCTGAAAGGTCAGACACTGGAAGGAAATCACGAAGAGGTGGGCGTTTGATTAACGGAAGTTTCAAACTTTCCCTAGTCTCAAGCGAGGTGAAATCGGGCGTCTAGTCATATCGGAGGAGTACGATAAACTCCGGGATCCTGTGTACACACTGTGCGCCTAAAGGACAGTTTAAAATCGAAAAGAGGTTTTTGGCCACTGCCCAGACAATAGTTCAAAAAGTAACGAGATTATTACACAATGGAAGCTTGTGGGAAGACCAAAAGAAAGCGAATCCTCCATCACGTAAACACACAATAGGCCAAATGGTGACCAATTCTTATCGCGCGTCGATACAACAGGCCAAAAGGAATACAATTTTTCCATCATGCGTAGACACAACAGGCCAAAAGGAATACAATTTTTCCATCACGCGTAGACACAACAGGCCAAAAGGAATACAATTTTTCCATCACGCGTAGACACAACAGGCCAAAAGGAATACAATTTTTCCATTACGCGTCGACACAACAGGCCAAAAAGAATACAATTTTTCCATCACGCGTAGACACAACAGGCCAAAAGAAATACAATTTTTCCATCATGCGTAGACACAACAGGCCAAAAGGAATACAATTTTTCATCATGCGTAGACACAACAGGCCAAAAGGAATACCATTTTTCCATCACGCGTAGACACAAAAGGCCAAAAGGAATACAATTTTTCATCATGCGTAGACACAACAGGCCAAAAGGATGGCAATCCTCCATTACGCAAAGACACAACAGGCCAGAAGGAAGGGAATCCTCCATCACGAGTAGACACAACAGACCAAAAGGATGCCAATCATCCATTACGCAAAGACACAACAAGCCAAAAGGAAGCCAATCCTCCATTACGCGTAGACACAACAGGCCAAATGGAGGAGAATCCTCCATCACTTAAAGACGCAACAGGCCAAAAGGATGCCAATCATCCATTACGCGTAGACACAACAGGCCAAATGGAGGAGAATCCTCCATCACCTAAAGACGCAACAGGCCAAACAACGCTTGTATGCACACTCAATTGCAAGAACACACCCCCAATGGGTAGAAGATGAGCAACTCAGATAGTGGGAAGAGAGTGATGCTGCATGTATATACAACATGGCGGCTAGAAGTATCCCTCGCTGCAATGACACCGGGTTTAGTATTGATCTCCACAGAAACTGGTTAAGCCAACTATAAATGGGTACCTGTCTTGTAGTTAGGTTTGGCACCTAGTAGAGAATTGATTACACCAGGAGTCTATAACACTTCATCTCAGACGGCAGTGCTTGGAATATTGCTACTTTTACGGTTTGTTCAATTTTGATGGTTAATATACTAATGGCCTCAAAATGATTATAAAATATAATTGTTTCGGAACAAATTAAAATCGAAGTCGTTATGTTCTGGACATTGTATTCTTTATCATCCCAGTACGAGATTGTGTTACTCTTCACACACCCCCCCCCCCTTTCCCCAAGCACCAACCCACCCTTCCCTCTGAGGAAGCCTGCAATGTCGCCGCCTATGCCGGTATGTATATTAGGACACATTGGAATATTGTCCCCCCCCCCCCCTTTTCTCAACAAACCCCCCCCTACCCCCCCCCCCTTTCAGTTGTGACCCAGACAGGGAGTCGTGCACTTAAAACTTTCGGCTTATTTATCTTTCTTTATTTAAAATCGTTGACTTCTATGATACACAATATATATGTATGTATGTATTTGTGTGTGTGTGTTGTGTGTGTGTGTGTGTGTGTGTGTATGTGTGTGTGCGTGCGTGCGTGTGTATGTGTTTTTACGAAAAAGGGGGGGGGGAGGTGGTGATGGGGAAGGGACAGATACATTTCTGGTTTCTGCACAAAGTGCTAGACACAACCACGACAGCCCTTGAGCTGATAACTTTAATCCTTAAAAGCAATTCGTACAAGGATGCTGATTAGAATACATACATACATTGCATGACATGATATGACATGACATGACATGACGTGACATGCCATGGCATGCCATGCCATGCCAAGCTAAGCTATAACATAACATAACGTAACATACCATACCATACCATAACTTAACAAACAGGCAGGACACGACACGACACGGAGACGAGACGACATGACTCGGCCCGACCCGACCCGACCTAGCCTAGCCTACCCTACCCATATCACACCACCCCAGCACACCAAACCAAAACATACCATAACATAACATATATAACATAACATACCATAACATAACATAACATACCATACCATAACATAACATACCATAACATACCATACCATACCATACCATACCTTAACATACCATAACATTTCATACCATACGATACATAACATACCATAACATACATGGCATATATTGCATACATGCACACATTAGGGAGCCGCGTAGCGCAGTGGTTAGCGCGCTGGTTTTGCATCTGAGTGGTGCTGGGTTCATTCCCCAGTTGAGGGGAAAATGTTTTTTTCAGACCGCAACGGCTACCGGGTCGACCCAGCCTAAAATGGGCACCGGTTCAGTCCGAGAAGTAAACGCGGCGAGGGAGAGGAGATGGCTACCGCCCTCATATAGCCGAGCTTTTGAAACGTGAGATCACTAACACCTCACACCCCTACGGCAGTAATGATATGGGTTACTTTACTTTACATACATTACATTCAAACATAATATACTGTGAGAGAGAGGTGGGGAGAAAGAGAGAGAGAAGGTGAGAGAGAGAGAGTGACAAAGAGAAAGAGAGAGAGAGAGAGAGAGAGAGAGAGAGAGAGAGAGAGAGAGAGAAGAACAGAGAGAGAGAAACACTGGAAGGTTTTTTCGACACTTTTAGAAACATCGATTGCAAAACACGAGTTGAATGAACGACACAGATAAGCTAAATTCTGGCACTAGTTCTCCTATTGAGAATATATCGCATATTCTAGAACACCTGGCCAGCTCATCTCGTTGTTCTTGAATGCCCGCAAAGAGAGGGATTACTCTTGTGTTCGCCCTGTAAAGAACGTTCGCGGGTTGTCGTAACTTTCCTCACATCCCGAGCTTGCTGGTAAATGTGTACTGGGGTCCTCCAGGCGATTGTGTTACGTTTGGCTTCATATGCGTGTCGCTCACTACTACGGGGATCACGTCGATACCTCACATAGTTAGCCAGGCGGCCATGAAAACAGCCTATTTCTAGGAAGGGTTGCCGACGTGAGGGTCTTCTTCAGTATATTTTGCCTGAACCCTGACTAACATGTCTGACCAGTATATTTTCCTGACCCTAACATGTCTGATTAGTATATTTTGTTTGACCCTGACTAACATGTCTGATCAGTATATTTTGTCTGATCTTGACTAACATGTCTGATCAGTATATTTTGCCTGAACCCTGACTAACATGTCTGATCAGTATATTTTGCCTGAATCCTGACTAACATGTCTGATCAGTATATTTTGCCTGAACCATGACTAACATGACTTATCAGTATGTTTTGCCTGACCCTGACTTATATGTCTGATCAGTATGTTTTGGCTGACCCTGACTTACATGTCTGATCAGTATGTTTTGCCTGACCCTGACTAACATGTCTGATCAGTATGTTTTGCCTGACCCTGACTAACATGTCTGATCAGTATATTTTGCCTGAACAGACGTTAGTCTTCCCTCCCGAGAAAAGCATACAATGAAACAGTCACCGTCACGGCAGAAAAACGATCACCCGGGTCAGGTGGAACCTTCGTACCAATACCCCACTACAAAACGTACAAGCTGTGCATATTGAAACAGGTTCTGCTACAGCAGCCTGTCCAAGGAGGTAGGGATCGACGCTGTGATCCTTGTGGTGGTGAGTCTGCTGAGAAGTCTTGGAATACAGACTTACAGCTAAGAACATGCGGGTCCACCTTTATCAGAACGCTTCGAAGTGTAAGAAGATCCACCGTAACCAAGCTACCAAATGAACGCCTAGAGTTCAATGAACTGATGATGAACTGCTTCGTTGAAGAACTATTTTAGAAAGACGGGACTCCCCATATTCTGTCCGCCACAGTAAGGGTCACGTGATAAGCCGGGGACAATATGTGCGCGTGCATTGTTTTACATGGCGTTACATTAACACCAGGTGTGCGTACACGCGCACACAAACACACGCGCGCACACTACGTAGGTATACATATTTCATCTGATTGGCGTAATGGTAAATCCCTTGCTTTTCGCGGCAAAGGTACGGCGCTGAATTCACTTTACCGACATGCTCCAGTCGACCCAGTTGTAAATAGGTACATGACTGACTGTTGGGGGAGAAAAGGTAGGGAGGACAAAAACTATCCATCCTACCTCGTAAACAAACTGTGGCCTCGTACAATGACATCTTGAATAGTTGCTCCCGGGTACCAGTTTATGTCATGTATATGCCTTTATTTACTTGGATCAACGTAACAGAATGCAATGAAGAGGTGCCGTAACAAAAAATTGAAGCAGGACCCTGGACTGAATATATTGATCAGGAGATAATCAAATAGCTCGGTCACCTAATTAGAATGAAACCTGACTAACTTTCCCTGTGTGCCTATAACACAGGGCAATAGGGTTCACGCAACAGGGGTAGATCGAGAACTAAGCAGTATGATGCAGATATTCTGAATCGTTGTTCAGAATGACGACTCCTTCAGTGACGCGTCCGGCTCTGGACAGAAAATTACGGCTCCCCGCGATAAGACTTACTTGGAACACTTGGAATCAAGACATGCAAACAGGCAGGTTGTCCCTACTGCCAGGTAGCCGAAGGTTACATGTAGTACGTTCTTTGTTTTGCAATGTTTTTTTCCTGCAGTTTATTAGGCATGTGAGACGATAAATTACTTATGTAATAGAATTTAATCAAATCCAGTTCAGCTCAAGTGCCATCTCCGCATCTAAGGTCGGCTCTTTTTTTTTTTTCTTTTTTTCGTTCTTATTATTTCTATATTCTCCAAGGCGGGTGTGCGTGGCAGTACGGGGTTTTTATTTTGCGTCTGTCGGCCCAGTGCATCCGACTTCGGCATGCATTTTATGTAAAGGTCTGCTTCCTCCTACATTTTCTAAGGGTTTGCTTCCCCGGGGTAATGGCCGGTGCTGTGGTGGGAATCGAACCAAGCACTTTCGGGTTGTGAGCCGTGTCACTTAACCACTAGCCCACGCCGTGTACTGGGCTTGGCTTGGCTTCGTTCGTTCTCAATCTTCCGCTACCAAACCCTGAAAGGCCTTAAGTAGCAGAATGTAGTCCAGAGAACGGAATGCGTTGTGTCATAGTTTACAGTTTGACTGCGATATTTCCACCTTTAGATCCAATACATCCGACTTCAGCAAGAATTTTTTAGTACCGTGTTAGCATTCCCTCTTCGATCCCTTCTCCTTAGCCAGTCTGCCCTGAGCAGCCGGTTATCCAGGATCACCGCGTGGAGGTGTAGAAGGGTCTTTGCAGCTCTGTTCCGCTGGCCGTGACGCTAGCAGTTAGCTATGAGTCGCTGACCACTGCAGCTCGTGCGCTGCTCAGTATCTTGATCCCCATCAAGTGTACTGAATATCATTACATTTACATTTTTTTTTCCGGACAGCGGCTAATAGCCTACTCTTATCGATTGTAAACTGCCACGGTTTCTGTTACGTACATAATGTGTACGTGGGATCTCCGAGTTGTTCATAAATTCTCCAATATGACTGGACGCGGGTCACAGTTTCATTGAGACCATGGGACACTTTATCTCCCCAACCTCTTAGCTGTATTGACGCCTCATCTGCCTTTTCCATTTTACATGTCATCGTTGTTTATGCATTCTATTGATTGAAATGGGGGAAAAGATATTTTAAACCAAAGAGGAAAGAAGTAAAACTGAATAAAAGGTTCATATTGGAAATCTCATAAAGGAATACAAGAAGCTGTTGAAGCTTCTTATGTCCCAGTCCATCACTCGTTCCACAATTTTCTCTGGTAACGGGTTTACAATGGATCTATTTACATCCGAGAGTTTAATGATGAAAGTCGGCATGGATCCTCCTGGCAGTAGTGCAATGCAAATCGTCTCTGTCGGTTCACAACCACTGGGATCACAATGACGATCCCCACTTCGCTGGCCTGGCTGCTGTAACAAATCTCGTTTCTACGTGGATGACGTTGACGGAGAAGGGTGGGGTAGGGTGGGGAAAGTCTTGGTACGTGTGTTGCAACTGACGTCACGTCTGTTGTACCTGGCGTTAAGTGTCCTTCACCTGACGTTACGTGTGTCGCTCCTGCCATTTCGTGTGTTACACCTGCCATTATGAGTGTTGCACTTGATATTACATATGTCGCACCTGACATTATGCATGTTCCACCTCGCGTTAGTCTCCGCCCCGCCCCCCCCCCCCGCCCCCACCCCAACCTCCGCCCCCAAAGAAATTGCATATAGAATACACAGAATCAAATATATAACTTGGATCAAGATTATGAGCAGTGCGTGAGCTGCAGTGATCAACGACCCATAGCTGACTGCTAGCATCAGGGCCAGCGAACCATAGCTGCCAAGACCCTTCTACACCTCCACGCGGTGATCCTGGATAACAGGCTGCAGCAGGGCAGACTGGCTAAGGAGAAGGGATCGAAGAGGGAATGCTAACCCAGTACTCAAAAAAATGCTTCCTGAAGTCGGATGTGTTGGACCGAAAGGTGCAAATATCGCAGTCAAACTGTAAACTACGACACAACGCATTCCGTTCTATGAACCACATTATGCTACCTAAGCCCTTTCAGGGTTTGGTAGCGGGAGACTGAGAACGAACGACGCCAAGCCAAGCCAAATATATAACAGAGACGTGCTACTACTTCGTCCACAACAACCCAAGTGTTCAGACTCTGCGAACCCGCCTACTTCACACCATATGTACTACAAATTAATAACCACACCACACGGAATTATGTCTGATGGAGAGTACAAATAAACAGTAGTAGAGATTCTTAAAGTCGTTCGACTCCACGTGAGGGGCAGTGACATACAGCAACACCCTCCCTCAACCCCCCCCCCCCCCTCCCCTTCCAAACCTATATTAAACTGTACTGCGACTTTAGTATTGGATCCTACAGACAGGGGAAATAAATGTAATTATTTGAGAATTCATTTTACGCTGATTAAGCTTTGAATCCGGATGTGAAGCTGGGACTATGCCCCATTGTAGTGAAGGACTTCAAATTACTACTATTATTATTTGAGAGCCAACAACTGCGAATTATAAAACAGCTGATAATAGAGATACTAGAACGCTTGCTCGAAAAGATGGAGAGGGTGATAATAATGTTTCTGTTCCAAATGAAGAATAGAGCCAACCATAACAGCTGACTCGATTTATACAGTATATGTACTCCAACATCAACAGTAGGTGTACTCTACATAATCTTCATGCATTTCCGTGTTCGTTACAGCTGATGCAACTCTACTGTAAACGCCGACAAAAGCCCTCTTCTCCATGCCAGGCTCGGCTCGTGGCAGTAGTTTCACAGGTTTCCCCAACAACCACCTTGCGTCATGCAATCAGTGCGCCAAACTATCGACCAATCGTATTTTTTTCCTTGTCCCTGGCGACGTTTCTATTGGTTGATGACCGGGAGAAGTCGATATACACCGCGGGGGCGGGTGGTCGAATTTAAGAAGATTATAAAATGCTGGTGAATGTAAACAATTCTTTCATTTTCATCTAACACTGCCGACATAGATTGGCATTATATGTGCAGCAATATTCAGCATATGGCAACCAACATATCTCACGTGAGTGTTGCTGAATGAATTGTGTTTCGTGTAACTAGCAATTGTTCGTCCCTTCACGGAAACTGTAAGGATAATCGCTTTGATCGTTCCAAAACAAGATCGTCTAGTTTTTCCACACACTAATCCGTCGAATAATTCTTTTCGTACAACGAACAGCCTGACTTTGTCAGAGGAATCCGGAAACCTACCTAGATATGATATATGTTTTCCTCATGAATAAGAACTCGCTCGTGTGTTAATTAAAATTGAAATAATATATAATTTATATTGAAACTGGTTGTATACAGAATCTGCATGGTCTTCTAAACCAGTATAAAAACATTAAGTTAAGTTAACGGGCTCTGAAATGTGTGCAAATATGATACGCACTAACTCACCCTGTAACATGTCAGGGATGTCGTAAGAGGCTACTGAAGTGAGTTGCGAGTGAGTCAGGCAATTACATCCTGTGAAAAACTACAAGAAAAAGGAGATTGTCTTTACGCCCAGCGTTAGAAGAGGAGTGACTCAGACAAGTCATGTACAGACTAAACATTTACGAGGACTAGATTCAGGAACAGGTTGATAAAAATAAATAGCAAATGAAAAAAAGGGGAAAACGCTAAAAGTGAACACGTTGTAAGCTTGAGACTGCAGATGTCACATCCGATATTCAGCGATCATTCTATCAGAGCCGGCCACACTGCCACAGATGCACACATCGGTTATCCCAATGTTCATTTAGGTAGGTAGTCAGCCAGGCAGGCAGGTGGGTGGGTAGGTAGGCAGGCAAGTAGGAAGGTATGCATAATCATAGGTAGGTAAGCAGATAGGTAGGTAGGTATGTATAATCAATAGGTAGGTAGGTACGTATGCAAACAGGTAGGTAGGAAGTTCGATTAGGCGATAAGGTCTCATCGTGCCAACCTTCCAAGAACACAAGGTGAGTGGCTTAGTCTCAGACTGCATGCAATGAGGATGATTTCTTTGCAATTGTACCTATCCTTGCTGTGTGGGAACAGCCGAGGGGACGGGGCAATGATGGAGAGGGTCGTTTCCCCATGCTTCATGTCCCTGACCTTGGGTGTGAGGATCTCATCGGCAAGGCTGGCTACATGTCAAAATAAAACCAAACAACGGCCGTATAGCGTGTGCCTTCAAAATGTACCTCATTATGTTGGTTATATGCATTATTTATTTATTTTGAAAAGATCCGATATATCATGGCTCAGCTTCTCTTTTTTTCTGGTCTCAGCAGTTTGTTATATTGTGTGTGCTACTACTTCATTGATATTTCAATCAATCAATCAAAACTCCGTCACCATTTGCGAAGTATTGGTCATCGATTAACACACGCCAAGTCTGTACGTTTTTTACTCTCATCTGTGCCGCCTCACTTGTGGTTTTCTCAAACTGCCTTCGTCAAGTGTGTCTGCGACGGCCTCTGTGTCTCTTACCCCTCGGATTCCATAACAGGGACTCTCTCGCAATATCATTCTCCCATGTGCAAAAAAATGTATTATCCAACGCTGTCCATTTATCTTCTGATCGACAGTCAACTGTCCAGTTTTATGCTATAGGTTCACATTAGCAGCTATATCGGACCAATTCAATTCCAATATTCTGAGTATAGATATGTCTCTGAACGTTTACATCTCTGTGTTAGTGTCTTTGTTATCCGCACAGTCTCTGGTCCATACAGTAGTACTGACTTAACGTCACAGTTGAAAACCTCAATCTTTGTGTATACATATGTCTCTGAACGTTTGCACCATCTGTGTTAGTGTCTTTGTTATCCGCACAGTCTCTGGTCCATACAGTAGTACTGACTTAACGTCACAGTTGAAAATCTCAATCTTTGTGTATACATATGTCTCTGAAAGTTTGCACCATCTGTGTTAGTGTCTTTGTTATCCGCACAGTCTCTGGTCCATACAGTAGTACTGACTTAACGTCACAGTTGAAAATCGCAATCTTTGTGTATACATATGTCTCTGAACGTTTGCACCATCTGTGTTAGTGTCTTTGTTATCCGCACAGTCTCTGGTCCATACAGTAGTACTGACTTAACGTCACAGTTGAAAATCTCAATCTTTGTGTATACATATGTCTCTGAACGTTTGCACCATCTGTGTTAGTGTCTTTGTTATCCGCACAGTCTCTGGTCCATACAGTAGTACTGACTTAACGTCACAGTTGAAAATCGCAATCTTTGTGTATACATATGTCTCTGAACGTTTGCACCATCTGTGTTAGTGTCTTTGTTATCCGCACAGTCTCTGGTCCATACAGTAGTACTGACTTAACGTCACAGTTGAAAATCTCAATCTTTGTGTATACATATGTCTCTGAACGTTTGCACCATCTGTGTTAGTGTCTTTGTTATCCGCACAGTCTCTGGTCCATACAGTAGTACTGACTTAACGTCACAGTTGAAAATCGCAATCTTTGTGTCACACTTGATTTCTGTGAAAGTCTATCAATTCGCTAATATAAATAAATTCTCTGCCCGAGTGGTCAGTCGGGGTCTTTGTACATGACAAGGACAAGAATAACACCACTGCCACACTGAGAACATGTCGTAATAGGCGACTAAATGTGACATGGCATAACACCGGCTATGATGGGTTGTTAAGAGCAACATAGATGGTGCCTAACAGGCTGCGGGTCTACTTTGCTCTAGTGTTTGAGTCTATTGAGATGAACTCGCACATCGGTTAACTACCCACAGTAAGCGTTTCTCCCAACGCAGAGGAGTATTAAGCTACTCGAGCCTAGCCCGCTAAGCAGGAAGCCCTTCTCCCGGCTACATCCAGCTGATACCAGAGCTGGGACCTGAAAAGCGGTATCTGCCCCTGTAGAAGTACAGGTCGACTAAGAACTAAGAAATAAATTCTCTCACACATTCTGTATTCTTAGTCTGATATCTTGTTCTGCTACTCTCACTCTATCCATGATGCACCTAGATAAGTAAATGAGTCCACCTCCTGTAACATTAGTAACCACCAACGTCATTAACATCTTATTATATAAGCAAATATTAAAACATTACCAAATATAAATATTTATTGAGAACTTCAAATTTTCAAGGTTTTTTTTTTTAATTCCGCTGCAAAGAAACAGTGCAAAGTTTCCTATACTTTACTGAATCCATGAGTTAAAATGTCTTCTTCACGCATTTTTAATTAACTTGTATCCACCTAATCGTTCTCCGCAGGAGGAAGTTCACGACCTGTTGTTTTTGGAGTTTCACTATCACACTCCACCTCCAACTAGTTACTTCCATCGACGCACTAATCATATCTCCAACGTCCAAGAACGGAAAGCTACGCTCCACTATCAAACTGAGCTGCATCATCAAACCATCGAAGCAATATACATTCAAAAACCACAAAGAACCGAAGCGGACAAGTCGGTGTTTCAAAAACATATAACCTGACCATGGATGCTGTCCAGAAGCTGCTGGGCGACAACCCGACCATCTGGGTCTTTGGTTATGGTTCATTGCTATGGAAACCGGACTTCCGTTTCAAGTCCAAGAAGATAGGCTATGTTAAAGACTACGTAAGGCGTTTCCATCAGGGAAACATAACATTCAGAGGCAAACCTGGCCAGGTAAATTATTGAATTGTCGTTGTGAGAAATGTCTATTTTGTTGAAAACATCCATTTTGTGAGAAAATTCTGTTTATGATATATGTCCATTCTGTTTTAAATCTCCATTTTGTAAGGATATCTTTGTTAGCTTTTTTATTTTCTTCTATTTGTATTGTTAAGAAAAGCAAAGATTGTAATAACATTTCTTATAAGAAACACTAATGTAGTAAAATATGACTAAAGAGAGTTGTGCTTGATTATAGCATCCTCGTCGTGTATAACAAATTGTTGTGGAAACTTGCAACTGCAAGATCACACACAAATTGCTTTTCAGTACCTTCCTGTAAGGAACAATCTATAATGGTGGTCCTATCCTAGAAAAGGAGCGAGATGAAGAAGAAACAAAAAGAAGACAAACACTTCTGCGATGGATGAGTTATTAGAGACTTAGTTGTATATATTACAAGGATGGGTCATGATAATACCCTGGCACATGCATCGGTAAAGGAATGGGAAGAATACAATCCAGTCAACATTCACTACCGGTATTCAAAACTCTACAGGGATTCCCCTGATGATTTGAAACTTCTTTTATCGTCAATCTCCAATATGAACAGACGTTGATCTCACCTCCCATCAAACGTGAACAATTTTTAAAACACTACCATTTTGCTCCTTGGTATCTTGAGAAACAAGCGCCTTTAAGAATCTAAATAAGGCATGTATTGGAAATATTGGGAAGGAGTTCAATAACAAGGAAAATCAGAGCACGAGGTTAACCAGCTGATAAATGGTAACACACATGATAGATGCAACGGATTGAAATATTAGGTCGGGGCTGCTTTGCTGTATTGAGAGGTCATGTTGTTCTTGTGGGGCATGCAGGACAACAACATCTAGCACCAAAAATGGAGATGCAGTAGCCTTAGCTCGGATGCTGTGTTGTTGTTGTTTTTTTTTGGGGGGGGACAAATTTAGAATGCGTAGTCATCGTGTCAGACGTCAAATCTTTACTTTGGAAAGTATAGAAGGACTTACTAAGGTATAAATATATGGCAGGTGTAGAGGTTTCAAACCTTCAAAGGATACTAGTATGACATACGAAGAGTCAAAACGGCTTATTAGAGCTAGATACATGACCAAATGGGAAACCGAACACAGAGAGCAGGTCGTGGTCTTCAGACTTCGCACTGGCCACAATAGACTGAGGTACCACCTATTCAACAAATTGAAGATAGGTGGCACTGACGAATGCCCGTGTGGTACCGGGAAAATTACCGCTGAGCATTTGCTGCAAAACTGCCCGACATACGAGGATCAGAGAGAGCAGATGTGGCCATCACCAGTGGCAACACTAGACAAGCTCTATGGCAGTGTCGACAGCCTCAGGATGACGGCTGCTTTTTTTCGAAAAAATAATGGTTACTGTCTGACTGCGTACGAAGAAGAAGAAGAAGAAGAAACCTTCAAAATCGTGTGAGGCTCTACTGCCCTGGTAATACTGGGGTTCAGAGCAACGAAGGAACTGACAACCTGGTTTCACAAGCGCTCATTATGGGAACACTAGATATGCTGTGGTTTATCATTGACCCACTGTTGGATGACGATATGGCATTGGATGAATCCGCAATTCACAGACTGCAGTGGTTTGAAATCAAAAACGTTTTGAGCGGGATGGAGAATCTGAAAGAACGGCACAGGAGTGTGTACAACAAACGAGCTACAGGAACCACCTGTATCCACACCCGTCGCCATTTTCTGAATGCGATTGAGCATGTATGGGAATGCCTAGAGTGCAGCGACGTCGATCCTTCGGAACAAAACAGAATAGTTGTACTAGATGTCAGTTAAACTGACTAGTCAGTCAAAAACATGCTAGAAAGAATACAAAAAAGAGCGACAAAGATGATAGTGGGATTCCAGAATTACAGTTATGAGGAACGACTCAGAAAAACCGGCCTACAGTGTCTCGAAGAGAGAAGAATTCGTGGTGACTTAATACTGGTTGATAAGATGATCAGAGGAATGGATACATTAGACTATAACAAGTTTTTTTAAATACAGCCACCTACAATAACACGAGGGCATAGCTACAAGCTGACTAAAGAGAGGTCCAGGTTAGATATTAGGAAATATTTTTGTAGTCAGAGAGTGGTGTCTGCTTGGAATGCATTGCCAGGAGAGGTAGTGGAGGCAGGGACAGTTAATGCATTTAAGAATAAACTGGATGCGCATAGCTTTTAGAGCAAGGGGATGTAAATGTAACTGGTTGTATACAGACTCTGCAGGGTCTTCTAAAGCAGTATAAAGACGTTAAGTTAAGTTAAGTTGTTTGTTTTTTTCTGAACTGTGATGTACCTACTCTCTTTCTTGACATCTCAACTTGCAACACTAAATCAAATACGTATTTACGCCTGAGTAGACTGTAGCGTATCGTTGACCAGGGCCTTTTCCCCTGAAATAGACGCTCGGAACATAGTGCAATCTCAAAGCAAAAAGAGTACTCAGACAGGTCGCACTCTAGACAATTAAACATATCGTACACGATACACGAATTCAAGAATAGACCGTCTTTATTAAGTGCTAGATAGTGCCAAGATTAGTGTCAGGCTCAGGTGAAACATACTGATCAAGACCTCACTTCACGTCTGCGTCGTGCTGTTTGAAATCAGGCTGTATCAAAGCGGTCCGGCCAACCAGATGGGGTTTCCCACTGTAATCCCCACAGTTGTGAGCTTACTGAGGAGAAGCGGTTTGTACTACATCCAGGAGGACCTTGATCGACTTTCTCAAATACTCCTCGGTAGGTTAGAAGAACCACTGTAACCCACATCCTTCGTCTTCTGTTCCGTTTCTACTGTAAAGGACATTGTGACATAGCTTACAGCAAGGCTGCGATATCTACGCCTTTCGGCTGCCTTTTTTGGTTTCATGGGTTTACTACAGTTCACATTCTCTTAGTCATACTACACTAGTGCAGCCTGTGTCCGGGACCGCCGCTTGGAGGCTGAATAGGGTCTTTGTTAGCTCTGATTCTCTGATCCTAATACAAGCAGTCAGTTATGAGTCGCTGACTGCGGTCACTTCACTCACCCTAACCCACTGCCAAACAAACGTTATCTAGACAACTCGGCACGATGAGCTTCGAACAACAACTGTATAGTCCAAAATCGCTGACATGGAAAGGAATTATGGACAACGACTAAACAAAATCACTCCACATAGTAACAATAATATGGTTCGACAGAATAATGCCAATAATGTTATGGATATCTAGAAAGACTAATGAAGGTATCTTAATGGAAGGCAATGTACATCAGTAATAGTACTGTTTTTTTGTTTATAATGGAAAGCCTTCTCTCTTTTTGATCATGCTATGCGAAAAGTAGAAACAGAACAATGTAATGCGACTGGCAGAATTATTGGGTGAGGATATAAAGAATAAAAAAGACATTGCACTTTACTCTGCAATTTAGCATAAAGACTTGGAGAAATACATCAAATGCAAAGTTTGCTGTGAGAAGATGCAGATTAGAGGACCAGAATTGGTACGGCAAGAATGCATTTATGACAATAATCAAAAATGTAGGTCCGTGGAAATCAAGATTCGCACCAATGTTAGAATATTCAACGCCAGTGTCAAGTCGGTGGTGCTGTTTGGGGCCGAAACGTGAGGAACGACTAAGGCATTACAACAGATTGGGGCCGAAACGTGAGGAACGACTAAGGCCATACAACAGATTGGGGCCGAAACTTGAGGAACGACTAAGGCCTTACAACAGATTGGGGTCGAAACGTGAGGAACGACTAAGGCCATACAACAGATTGGGGCCGAAATGTGAGGAACGACTAAGGCCATACAACAGATTGAGGCCGAAACGTGAAGAACGACTAAGCCATACAACAGATTGGGGCCGAAACGTGAGGAACGACTAAGCCATACAACAGATTGGGGCCGAAACGTGAGGAACGACTAAGGCCATACAACAGATTGGGGCCGAAACGTGAGGAACGACTAAGCCATACAACAGATCGGGGCCGAAAAGTGAGGAACGACTAAGGCCATACAACAGATTGGGGCCGAAACGTGAGGAACGACTAAGCCATACAACAGATCGGGGCCGAAAAGTGAGGAACGACTAAGGCCATACAACAGATTGGGGCCGAAACGTGAGGAACGACTAAGGCCATACAACAGATTGGGGCCGAAACGTGAGGAACGACTAAGGCCTTACAACAGATTGGGGCCGAAACGTGAGGAATGACTAAGGCCATACAACAGATTCCTACGAAGGATAATTGGCATACTGTGGAAAAACGTGGTGAGGAATGAAGACTTGTGGAAAAGGAACCAAATACCTTCCACTGGAACAACAAATTAAATGGAAAAAATGGAGCTGGATAAGAAATACGCCACATGAAGTCCCGTCCACTATAGCCAAACATTCATTTACATGGAATGCTCAAGGGAAGAGAAAGAGAGGTAGACAAAAAATTCACGGAGTGCAGGATGTGAGAAGGAACTAATATTAAGATTGAACCTGGAATTAGGCAGTAATAGCAGCACTGGAGCGTGTATGCTGGCCAGATATTGTCAATGGCATCGACACGAGCGACCGGCTTTGATTGATTTTAGTGATTTGATTGTATCAAATCTTGACAATTAAGGCTTAGGTAATGGTGTCGAACAAGAACACGGAAGAAATATGCGTTACAAATAGGGATAAAGAACACAAATGGAAGCAGCTAAGAAATTATGAGAGCAATAATGAACACATAATGGCACCTAGGTATGTCAGTAGATTGGCGTGATGGCACGGCACGAGCAACCTCCAGCCAGTGCAACAAACTTGACCCAAAACAGACAATGTCATCTCCGCATCAAGTGATCTTCAGAGAACGGTAATGGCAGGTATAGTGTCGAAACAAAGAGACAGAGACAGACCAAGAAGGCGATGGCACAAAGATGTCAAGAAATGCTTGGGCATGACTGGACAGTCTGGAGATTTGGCAATAGATCGATTTTCTTTCAGACGAGCTGTAATGGGAGCAATGTTCTGAATAGGACATATTACATGATCAGCAAGTGAACAGACAAACAAATAGTGCAAGTAGCAGCTATTAAGCGCTTGCTTGTTGTCTTGTACGTAAACTGTAGTCATGCATGAATGAAGAATGTATCGGTGCTAACATACTCATTTCTGCAGTAATTAAATCATTTCTTTGTTCGTTCGTGCACACATACATTGTCCACCATTATGTAGTTGATCTTGGCACTGCCGGATTTACAATGCACTTTCTGAATGGCAGTTTATAATGTCTTGCAAGTTTTAACGACAATGCTTGTCTGTTGTAATACTGACTTCGCCATCGCTCGGCTCTCATTATATTCTGTTTTGATCTCTTCCAGCCAGGAAGAGTGGCAAACTTAGAGGAGATGAAAGGGGTAAGCAGGACTTTCTTTTTTATATATTGTACGATAAAAACCATTCTCAATTTTATATAAATTTTTTCTAGTAATAAATACTGCTGATATTCAAGACCATTAGCAGGTAAACAAGATCAATCACTGTGTTTAGTTGGTGGATGATTGAAAGTTACTGTCAGTATTATTATTGGTGTTGTCTCCATTTCAGGGGTGGGGCTGGGGTAGAGGAGAGAGATATACAGGACTGAGATGTATCGGTCATTGTCCAGCAGTCGCAGCAAGATGTGGAGGCTAGGTCTAACAACTTGACCATCTAATCCTATCCATCTAATAGCTTATCTATTTTATTTCATTGTTGCTTTCTCCAAATAAGATTCGTATTTATCAGACGTGTGTGATTCTTGTTCTCCTGTTTGGTTCAGCAAACTTGGACCCTGCTCCAGTCACAATTCACTGACCAAGACCATTATCTCTCTTCCATGTAGCGCTCCCTGGAAACAGGCTGTTTTCAAGGCAGCCTAGCTGACGAGATGTGGATCGACATTACACCCGTAGTTTGTTTTTTTTTTTGTTTTTTTTTTTTTTTGCGTTCGCCTTATTTTTCTAATCCCCAAAGACGGTGTGCGTTGCAATGTGGTTTTTATTTTCCGCCTGTCTGCCCAGTGCATCCTACTTCCGCATGCATTTTATGTAAGGATCTGGTTCCTCCTGCATTTTCTAAGGGTTTGCTTCTCCGGTGTAACGGCCGGTGCTGTGATGGGATCGAACCCAGCACCTTCTGGTTGTGAACCGTGTCACTTAACCACTAGCCCACGCCGTCCCCTTACCCGAAGTACTGAACGTCACGCAGAAGAAGCCAAGCATAGCACAACCGCCCGGAAGACCGCTGTCTACCAACATAAGCATGCTCTGTATGCGAGGAAAGCTACTACAACCCGTCACTTAACGCCCTGTTCAGGGAGCACAAAAGAGTAAACCTACTACTTGTGGGCATTAAACAAGAACAACTCTTTTCAGCGTGGGTCTTTCTGGTATGAGCGGACTCCAAGTGTGCAAGTGATTTTTTCCGATCAGTTCGTCTTTTTGTCTAAGGTGAAGCGTCTTGTACTATGTTTTGCACATTACATCCCAGTGCTTCCGACTTAAACACATTTTTTTTTAATACGCTTCCCATGCGGGTACGACCTTCTTGGTTCGCGAATTCGAACACACATACATTTTGTTTCTGAGTGTGCCGTGTCTCCTCCTTACTGCATATAATCTTTCTCGTCTGAATTGGTGTCAGCCCTGTTCTGGGCGCCCACCAGCACGACTACCCTTCATGCACCGTCTGTGCTTACGCCCCTGCTTCAGCTAGCGCAGTGTGCCAAAATACAAACGTGTAACGCAGATTTCTCCAACAAGAGGCGATAACCTGGGCTTGCAAAATATGAGGTTAGTGACTCGTGCCGACAAACGGGGTCACAAGTATCTAGGCGATATTTCTTGTTAGTCCAATTTGTCAAACACCGAGTTTGCTCATGACTGAACAGAATATTCTTAACAAACAATATCTAAGAACGTGAACATGAATTTTTTGTTTTCAAATATCAACGTGTATACAAAGATTCTTAAACTCAACATTACCCGCAAAGAACCAGCCATGCTAAAGTGAGAGCAGTTAGAAGTGGATACCTTTACCTATTTGGGCAGCACGATAGACACGTTAGGAGGTACAGATGCACATGTAAGGAACAGAATTGGCTTGGCTTGGCTTCGTTCGTTCTCAATCTCCCACTACTAAACCCTGAAAGGGCTTAAGTAGCAGAATGTAGTCCAGAGCACGGAATGCGGTGTGTTGTAGTTCACAGCTTGACTGTGATATTTGCACCTTTCGGTCCAACACATCCGACTTCAGCAAGCATTTTTTGAGTACCGGGTTAGCATTCCCTCTTCTATCCCTTCTCCTTAGCCAGTCTGCCCTGCTGCAGCCTGATATCCAGGATCACAGCGTGGAGGTATAGAAGGGTCTTGGCAGCTCTGGTTCGCTGGTCCTGACGCTAGCATTCAGCTATGGGTCGCTGATCACTGCAGCTCATGCGCTGCTCAGCTCTGGTTCGCTGGTCCTGACGCACGCAGTCAGCTATGGGTCGCTGACCACTCCAGCTCATGCGCAGCTCAGCATCGGCATCAGAATTGGAAAGGCAAGAGGGACATTCCTGACACTAAACAACAAATGTAAATTCAAGATTTACAAAAAAGAGTTACAATATTCAACGTCAGTGTCAATTCGATGTTGCTGTATGGAGAGGAGATATGGATAACGACTTAGGCCATACAACAAAGACTCGAGTCCTTCGTCATCAGATGCATATGAAGGAAAATAGACATAAAGGGGCAGGATATGGTGAGGAACGAAGACTTGTGGCAAAGGAGCCAACAACAGCTACTGGGAACAACAAATTAAGCGAAGGGGTGGATATGACATACGTAACGGAAGGCACCATCCAACATAGCCGAACAGGCTTTTAGATGGAATCCACAGAGAAAGAGAGAGAGAGAGGTAGAACCCAAAAAAATTGTAGGAGTTGACATAATGGCTCAAGAGACGAAGCTCCGCATTTTCAATCTGTACGGACCACCAAACAGAGACCTATCGCTCTCGAGTATGGAGGTCAGAGACTCCAACTGCATAGTAGTTGGAGATTTCAACAGCCACTCGGAGAGATGGGGATACTCTGACACAGACAGCAGAGGTGACGAAGTGGAAGATTGGGAGATAGATGCAAATCTCTCCCTAATCAATAGGCCGGAGGATAGCCCTAGCTTCTATTCAAGAACATGGCATACCACCTCGACTCCAGATTTGGCCTTCTCCACACAGGACATACACTATAAAATAGACCGCCAGGTGCTAAACCAACTGGCAGGTAGCGACCACAGGCCGATCAGGCTAACCATTGACATGGAAGTAGGCCCACAGGAAACAAAACCGCTCCCACGTTGGAATTACAAACGAGCCAACTGGGACAGATTTGCAATCCTGACAGATGGGCTGTGTGAAACCATCAACACACGAAACACCAAAATGAAGCCCATGGTAGAGAGCCTAAGCAAGGCAATAATGCAAGCCGCCACTGAAACCATCCCAAGAGGAGCTAGGAAAAATTATAAGCCCTACTGGAATGATGAGTTACAGAAAGTGGAAGATGCAGTAACAAATGCTAGGAACATGGCAGAACGAGAAAAATCCATGGAGGCAAACATCGCCCTCAAAGCCGCCGTGGCGAAGTACAAACACACTCTCAAGCAAACAGCAAGAGAAAGTTGGAAAAATAAAACGGAAAGTTTAAACCTGGACAAAGAAGGGAACAAGCTATGGAAGCTAGTCAGAGCCATGAATGACGAAACCCCGTCAAATAAACAAATTACTATCAAGCAGGGCGAGAACTTGATCACAGGTAAGAAAGCCGCAAACGCCTTTGTCGATCACTATGCCAGAGCAAACCACATCGAGGTCCCTGCAGATAAGCATACAGACATTAGCGAAGAGCTAAAGGGACACAAAAACATAAATACGGCACATGATGGCCAAACTAACAATGCGCGAAATGGAAGAGGCTATGAGAACACTAAAGAAAAGGAAATCTCCCGGAAAAGACGGGATAACAAACGAAATGCTGATGGGGCTGGGCCAAACAGCGAAGAAAAAACTACTATCAGTCCTGAACCAAAGCTGGAAAAGGGGTATTGTACCCCAAGCATGGAAAGATGCAATACTGGTACCAGTACCAAAAACAGGAAAGGACAAAACAGATCCAAATGGATACAGGCCCATAAGCCTACTGAGCTGTGTCGGCAAGCTGATGGAACGGATGATAAACACCAGACATGTGGCATCTGGAAGAAAAACGAATACTAATTTCACAGCAAGCCGGCTTTAGACAGCACAGATCCACTGAGGACCAGGTCATCCTCATAGCCCAGGAGATAGAAGATGCCTACCAGGCACAGAAACACACAGTAGCTGTTTGGGTGGATCTGGAAAAGGCATTTGACAAAGTCTGGAAGGATGGACTTAGAGTCAAGCTAAGAAGAAGTGATGTCTGTGGGAAGATGTACAAGTGGATCAACCACTACCTCAAACAAAGAACGGCCAGAGTCCAAGTACAAGGGCAGATGAGCAAAAAGGTGACACTCGAGCAGGGAGTACCCCAAGGGGGAGTATTGTCACCAACACTCTTCCTGGTATATATAAACGATATTACAGAGAATATACCAAGAAGAGTCCATAGCTCAATGTTTGCAGACGATCTGGCTATGTGGACCTCTGAAAAGAATCTCACCATAGCAAGAAATCGGATGCAGACGGCCCTAACATCGCTGGAAGAGTGGGCGAACTCATGGCTGGTCAAAATAAACGAGGAGAAAACCACGTGCACAATATTCTCGCTCTCATTAAAACCCCAAAGTACCAAATTAAGCCTAAATGGCAAAATCCTGCAGCCAAACGACAACCCAACCTATCTGGGAGTCACATTTGATCGGCGCATGACATGGAAAAGTCAGATTGAGAGAAACCGAATGAAAGCCAGAGAAAGAATGGCGATCATGAGGAAACTTGCTGGCACAAGCTGGGGAGCAGACGAAGGCATACTAAAGAAACTGTACACTGGAAGAGTGAGACCAGTTCTCGAGTATGGCATTGCGGCATGGACAACAGCAGCGAAGGCGAACTTCGATAAAGTTAGCAAACTTCAAAACCAAGCCATGAGAATTATAACAGGAGGCATGAAGTCAACGCCAATTGTAGAACTTGAAAAGATTACAAAACTGCAATCCATGACCGATAGAAGAGACTGCAGAGCCCAGCTGCAGTCAGAGAAACTCCGAAGACTGACGGACCACCCAATGTACCAGAGACTAAACAACTTGGGAACTGGGAAACTAAAGCGGAGAAACTTTGCAGAAATAGCCAAAGCAAAGATGCACGAAGATCCCATAAACGCACTAACAACACCAAAACCCATCACTACTGTACGAAAACCTACTTGGAGGCAGGATATATTTCCAGAGGTGGTAGAAAATATACCAGGTATTGCAAACAAAAACTGCCAGACTGAAAAAGAAAGGAGAGACACTACCCTAAGCTTCATAACGAAAAGCTACCCAAGCATGGACTGGACCCATGCATACACCGACGGTTCTGTAACAAACACTACACAGAACGGAGGGGCAGGAGCATTCCTGAACCTACCAAATGGCAGAAAAATAACACTGTCATTCGCTACTGGTAAGTACACAAGCAATTTCAGAGCGGAGGCAGAGGCACTGAGGGCGGCAGTGGAAGAAATGGTAACACACAGTGAAAATGAGAGCCATATAGTCCTGCTGACAGATGCTCTCGCCGTAGTCACAGCGCTAAAAAGCCAGAAAAACACTGAGCTTAATGACTTAAGAGCAGCACTCTGCAAACTGTGCCAGCAGTCCGCACCAAAAAGGGTAGTGGTACAGTGGGTTCCGTCACACTGCAACATCCAAGGCAACGAGGAGGCAGACAGACTGGCAAAAGAAGGTGCAAGGCTACCACAAACAGATACCAGTATGACGTACGAAGAGTCAAAACGGCTTATCAAAGCCAGGTACATGACCAAATGGGAAACCGAACATACTGGTTACACCAAAAACGATGCCTATTACCAGTTGAACCGAAGAGAGCAGGTCGTTGTCTTCAGACTTCGCACTGGCCACAACAGACTGAGGTACCACCTATTCAACAAATTGAAGATAGGGTGTACCGACGAATGCCCGTGCGGTACTGGTAAAATGACCACTGAACATCTGCTGCAGAACTGCCCGACATACGAGGATCAGAGAGAGCAGATGTGGCCATTGCCAGTGGAACTGCAAGACAAGCTCTATGGTAGTGGCGAGAGTCTCAGGATGACCGCCGCTTTTTTGAAAAAATAATGGTTACTGTCTGACTGTGTACGCAGAAGAAGAAGAAGAAGAAGAACCCAAAAAAACATGAAGAGAATGGCAGAAAGAACTAAGATTGCATCATTACACGTGAAGAGAGAGACAGAAAGAGCAGCACAGGACTGTGCATGATGGCCGGATGTTGTCAATGGCATATGCACCGAGATGAGCGGCGGACTTTGACTAGTGGTAAACATGCATGTTTAAAAAATACTCATCGCTTATCCTTGCTAATGCTTCATCTGTTGATAACTATGGAATTTATTGAAGATATTATCTGTCTGTTATCAGTAACCCAAGTTGAGCCTCTGATGTCATGAAACCAAATGTTATTTAAACGCATTTCGGTATATTGTCTTAAGGTTTTATCAAATATGGACGTGGAAGCTTTCTATCTGTAATTGCACAAGCAAACACGCCAGACGCATTAACGTATTCATTAACAGTATTTGCCTTTCGTATCCCTTATGTTAGCTGAATCGTCGGGGAACGCGAGCTGGGGGAAATGATCGTGTTTGTATTGCGACTTGTTATCTAACGGTGTCCATTATGATTGTTTAGTATCGGAAAAGTATTCCCATAGCGGACACTGCTGTCAGGGATGGCGTGTGAGAAACTCCATTATACTTGGTCTCAATATTTTATGAGGTGTTGTCAGCTCCCTTCTTCGCTGCTCGTCCTCCCCCACCACCCCCACCAAAAAAAAACAAAGGTAATACTTGGAAACTCAGTCTGCTGGCTGGAGCGTGTCGATAAAGGGCGAACCTAGTAACTTTGCCATGAGAAGTGAAGGCTCTGCCGTCACTGCTTGTCAGACGCTCTTGGCTCTACTTTTGTCGAAGCGACTACCATTTGTTTGTCGTTCACAATTGGTCATTGGGGCAGACATGAGGACTCTCCCGCAACCCCACGCCCACACCTCTCAGTCAGCGGCCGCTGCCTGTGCCTCCTTTGGTCGGAGATTGGTCCATTCCTTTATGTTGTCATCCCACCATTTTTGGGACGACCTCTTCCGTGCGGGATCGTCTTTGCTCGACCGTTTGATCTGGATATGTGGCCGTACCAAACGAGTTTCCGTCCTTTGTCCATTGCCAAGAGGTCTTCAAAAGACAGCATACGCCATCTGTAGCCTAGGCCATCTGAAGCCTAGGCCACCTGAAGCCTAGGCCATCTGTAGCCTAGGCCATGTGAAGCCTAGGCCATCTGAAGCCTAGGCCATCTGTAGCTTAGGCCATCTGAAGTATAGGCCATCTGAAGAAAGTGTAGGCACATGTTACTGTTGTGAAAGTCACTTATAGTTGAGATAATATATCTCATGGTGACGTTTATTTGGTGGTGGGTTGCAGTGGTTCTTCCTACATCCCGAGGCGTTCTTGCGAAGATAGCCTGAGGTCCTCCGGGCTGTAATGCAATGCGCAGCTCTCCTTTATTCTCATCACTATAGGGATTACAGTGTCGATCTCCACCTCATGGTCCATACTGTTTTGATTCAAACTTTTCTAAGGTGCACGATCGCAAACGTGAGGTGGGATCTCCATCAGTAATTGTTACGTGACCTTGATTGCTCCCCCCCTCCCCCTTTTTTTCTTTCCCTCCCCTTTCCCCACGGCATATGTAAAGAGATCAACGCTATTCTTCTTCTAATCCTCATTCGTTCTCAAACTCCCGCTACTTAGCCCTGAAAATGCCTTTGCAAGCAGCAGTATGTGGTCTGGTGTACGGAATGCGCTGTGTCGTGGTTTACAGCTTGACTGCGATATTTGCCCATGTCGGTCCGACACATCCGACTTCAGCATTGCATTTTTGGATACCGGGTTAGCCTTCCCTTCTCCTTATCCAGGCTGCCTTGCTGCAGCCTGTTTACCAGGATCGTTACGCGGAGCGGGACAAGAGTCTTGGCAGCTCTGAGTCGCTTGGTCGCTGACGCTAGCAGCCAGCTTTGAGTCGCTGACCACTACAGCTCATGCACTGCTCTGCATCTTTATTCCTCCTTCAGAGTCTGAAAACCATTCTTGTAATTTGTTATATAATTAGTAAATATGATCTAGAAAATGATAGCTTAATTATTTTCACAATATTCTTGTTCGCAGAGCCAGGCCTGGGGTGTAGCCTATGAGATCAGTGGACTGGACGATGTGAGGCATGTCCTACAAGCTCTCTACACTAGAGAGACGGCATCCGGTGGCTACGTAACCATGGTTACAACCTTTCACCCCAGAGACGACAGAGATGGCATGCGTGTAATGCCAATAAGTCATACCAATAGATCGAATATTGAATTAATAAAGAAATCAGACTGTAACGCCACTTCCGAGTATTCCCACGACCTCCACAAGCCCCAGTCTAGCCTAACAAGAGTGAATTCAAACATCTCCGACACGAGTATGGATGAATCATCGAGTGATGAAGAGACAGCAGAGACCATGACAAAACGTGAAACGGCTGACGAAGTGCATCATATTAATAGCGTTGATAGCCTGATACATTACCTGCATGGTTTTAACAATAGAAGTGAGAATACAAACAGATCTTATACAGATGTTGAAACTGGGGAGAGCTTCTACCACGAAAGTCAGTCATCTTTTAACATTCCATCAAATCCCCGTAGAAAACACCCTGTTGGCATTAACGACCAGGGGTCAGTTCCCTTGTCTGTACCAGTTCTGCTGTATACTGCTACCTCAAACAACAACCTTTACCTTGGCCATGATGACGTAACCAGCATGGCTCGCCAGATCGTCGGCGCTAGCGGCAGCGCCGGTTCAAATGTAGAGTACGTCACTAAGATTGCCGAATACGTCAGAAAGTACATTCCAGAAGATCAGGACAGCCATCTTTTTAGTCTCGATGCTAAAGTTAGAGAGGAAGTATACAGGCAACATGCAATGGCGTCCACCAGACTTCAGTTTGGTTTTGTTGACCTCAGCAACGATCTACATGACATGGACCATGACGTTCTAGTTGAACCTGTCATGGCGTCATAGCTACTTTCTGCAGGCAATCCTATAATCCTCCATCTTAGTGTTGACATTTGATAAAACTTTGACTGCAGAATCAAAAGTAATTTAAACAAGGAAGGGCGCCTGATAGGACGCATCAGCACACAGTATAAACAGCTAGCTTCAATTACCATGAGCATAGTGTGTAAACAGCCAACTTTAATTACCATGAGCATAGTGTGTAAACAGCCAACTTTAATTACCATAAACCTAGTGTGTAAACAGCCAACTTTAATTACCATGAGCATAGTCTGTAAACAGCCAACTTTAATTACCATGAGCATAGTGTGTAAACAGTCAACATTAATTACCATGAGCATAGTGTGTCAACGGCCAACTTTAATTACCATGAGCATAGTGTGTAAACAGTCAACATTAATTACCATGAGCATAGTGTGTAAACAACCAACTTGAATTACCACCAGCTTAGTATGCAAACAACCAGCTTACTATCACTCTGGTTTTTCATCAGCCAGCTTCAATTACCATCAGCGAGGTGTACTAGCAGCTAGCTTCAACTGTCATTTCTGGTGTACAAACAACCAGCTGCAGTTACAATCAGCGTTGTGTACAAACAGCCACCCTTAATTACCATCAGCGTGGTGTACAAGCAACCAGCTTTAATTACCATCAGCGAGATGTACAAACAGCCAGCTTCAGTCACAATCAGCGTTGTGTACAAACAGCTACCCTTACACCATCAGCGTGGTGTACAAACAACCAGATTCAATTACCATCACCCTTGTGTGCAAACAGACAGCTTCAATTAAGCATCAGCATTTTTACATCTGTTGACAGAAAGAACGAGTTCCTTCAATCCTCATGGGAGTGCATTGATGTCAGTTATGTTAATTGGTATCCAGGGAAAATTGACATTGCATCATTAAGGAATCATTTTTTATTTGTGTTGTTGTTGTTAGGCCATCGTAATTCTTTCTCTCCTGCTCCAACCAGACCATAGGGTGACCCCCCTCTATTTACAAACTATTTATGTGCTATTTTAGTTGGGGTTTCTTTATCACGCTGTTTTGCATGATGAGGTTGCTAGTCTCATGAGCAAATGAAGTTTTTAGTCGACCTTTAACTAGTATAGTAGGTTACAGTCGCCCTATATTCTTCAACCCAACCCCCCCCCCCCCCCCCCCCCCCCCCACAAATAAAGGGCCGGCACCAGTGTCCATACAGAGTAATTTCCCATCTGGCGCTGTATATTTGTATTCGCCAGCTATAACCCAACATTTGATTCCATTGGGGATCAAGATGCTGAGCAGCGCATGAGCTGCAGTGGTCAGCGACCCATAGCTGACTGCTAGCGTCAGGGCCAGCGAACCAGAGCTGCTAAGACCCTTCTACACCTCTACCCGGTGATCCTGGATAACAGACTGCAGCAGGGCAGACTGGCTAAGGTGGAGGGATCGAAGAGGGAATGCTTACCCTGTACTAAAAAACTGTTTGCTGAGTGTTGGACCGAAAGGTGCAAATATCGCAGCCAGTCTGTAAACTACGACACAACGCATTCCGTTCTCTGGACTACATTCTGCTACTTAAGCCCTTTCAGTGTTTGGTAGCGGGAGATTGAGAACGAACGAAGAAGAAGAAGAAGATTCCATTGCGACTTATCCATTCCATGCTGATGATCGTGAAACAATATAAGTTCAAGGTGAAGGGAGATTGAGCACATCAGATGTAGTTTAAAGTAGCGATTCATTCACCTATTTTCACTCCAATTTGAGGCCAATTTTAACAGTTGTAGCTCGCCTTACACGAAGCCTGCATCCGACATGTTTCTGTGACTGATTATAATAGTAATGGTTTGGTTTTTTTTTAAATTTCACATGATCACGTTGCTAGCCCCAAGCACAGCCATGTGTATGACATCGTTGAGCGTGATAGTGACTCTATGTCTTCTATCCCCTGGTACCACTCGGGTACTGTAACGCTATAGTTGCAAGTGGTTTGTTGTTTGTTTGTTCTGGTTTGTTCTTGTTTTGGCCATAAACAACTTCACCAACCAGAGCTGCGTGCTCAGAGCAATCAGAAAGCCATAAACAACTTCACTAACCGAGACTTGCGTGCTAGAGCAATCAGAAAGGCATGAACACTTTCACCAACCGAGACTTGCGTGCCCAGAGCAATCAGAAAGCCATAAACAACTTCACTAACCGAAACTTGCGTGCCCAGAGCAAACAGAAAGCCATGAACACCTTCACCAATCAGAGCTGCTTTCCCAGAGCAATCAGAAAGCCATGAACACCTTCAACAACCAGAGCTGCGTGCTCAGAGCAATCAGAAAGCTATAAACAACTTCACTAACCGAAACGTGCGTGCCCAGAGCAATCAGAAAGTCATGAACACCTTCACCAATCAGAGCTGCTTTCCCAGAGCAATCAGAAAGCCATGAACACCTTCAACAACCAGAGCTGCGTGCTCAGAGCAATCAGAAAGCCATAAACAACTTCACTAACCGAGACTTGCGTGCCCAGAGCAATCAGAAAGCCATGAACACCTTCACCAACCGAGACTTGCGTGCCCAGAGCAATCAGAAAGACATGAAGACCTTCACCAACCTAGAGCTGCTTTCCCAGAGCAATCAGAAAGATTTGAGCACCATCGTAACTAGGTTTACGCTGGAATTGGATCAGTTATGTTCTAAGAAAAGAACCAGACACCGTCACAAGAAATGCCTTGGGATGGACCCCAGATGGAAGGCGAATGAGAGGCCGACCTCAGACAGCTTGGTGAAGAATCGTAGATGTCGAAATTTTAATCATGAATCACAGTTGGAGCACTCTACGAAGATTGACTGTAGACAGGGTGAAGTGGAGGGAGTTTGTTGCTGCTCTTGAAGGCGTCATCAGGCATGACAGTCACTGACCACTTTATCCCTTTACTGACCAAGAAAATTATAACTTAGAAATACTGAATCTAGCGTCACTAATTGGGCTCGAAAACCAGTATAAGGATATTATAAATTAATTGACTAAACTACCATATATCTATGAATGAAGATTGAATACATATGTTATTGGGGATGCCGCGATATAACTAACGTTTCAGAACCGCTGGAGGATATAAATTTAGTAAACATTTGTTATTAAATTTATTGGCAAGTTTCCATGACTTTGAATCTTTGAAAGAAGGAAAGTTACCGAGCGTCATACATTTGCTAGCTCTTCTCGCAGATAAGAAAGTACTTTCTGCACGTCGGGAATTCAAAGTTAACATCCCCCATTTCCCTGAAGGTAGCATTAATACATGTTAGACTACCCCCCTAGGGGCTGTATCACAGTAAAACATCCGTTTGTCCAACCTGAATTATCTCTTCTAACACAAAGTTTATGTTGTTATTATTTATATTTTGTTGTATTTATTTTTAATGGCGACGGCAGCGTAGCGAAATTCTTAATGAAACGAAACACAGCTCAAGCTTTCAGGGTTCGGGTTCCTGATGCAGTAAAGTCGCACCACTACGAGTTCTGATTAGCGTAGTGTTAGAATAATCGGCTTTCAAGGAAAGGGTACGGGATTCCTCTCCGTTTACCCTTCAGTCAGTCCACTCAGCTGAAAATGGGTACCTTGGAATGAAAGGCAGAGAGGAAAGAATATGACTACTCCACCTCCTGGACAAGATGTGGTCTCGTACAATGAAGTCGCCAACACTTCATCCCCGACAACAAGAAAGATTGCACTATAAACAGACACGTTCTGTATTGAAACCCACAAGAAAATAAGATTGGGCGGAGCAAGACCATATGATAAAGTAAAGAGAATGTGGAAGACAGGACAGATTGGGTCACACGGATGGATTGTCCAGTATAAGAATATGCTGTGAATGACTAGGGTAACTCCGTATTCTAAAAAAACTAACACAAGTTAAACGAGTAAAGTCCCATGCATACACCGACGGTTCTGTAACAAACACTACACAGAACGGAGGGGCAGGAGCATTCCTGAACCTACCAAATGGCAGAAAAATAACACTGTCATTCGCTACTGGTAAGTACACAAGCAATTTCAGAGCGGAGGCAGAGGCACTGAGGGCGGCAGTGGAAGAAATGGTGACACACAGTGAAAATGAGAGCCATATAGTCCTGCTGACAGATGCTCTCGCCGTAGTCACAGCGCTAAAAAGCCAGAAAAACACTGAGCTTAATGACTTAAGAGCAGCACTCTGCAAACTGTGCCAGCAGTCCGCACCAAAAAGGGTAGTGGTACAGTGGGTCCCGTCACACTGCAACATCCAAGGCAACGAGGAGGCAGACAGACTGGCAAAAGAAGGTGCAAGACTACCACAAACAGATACCAGTATGACGTACGAAGAGTCAAAACGGCTTATCAAAGCCAGATACATGACCAAATGGGAAACCGAACATACTGGTTACACCAAAAACGATGCCTATTACCAGTTGAACCGAAGAGAGCAGGTCGTTGTCTTCAGACTTCGCACTGGCCACAATAGACCGAGGTACCACCTATTCAACAAATTGAAGATAGGGTGTACCGACGAATGCCCGTGCGGTACTGGTAAAATGACCACTGAACATCTGCTGCAGAACTGCCCGTCATACGAGGATCAGAGAGAGCAGATGTGGCCATTACCAGTGGAACTGCAAGACAAGCTCTATGGCAGTGGCGAGAGCCTCAGGATGACCGCCGCTTTTTTCGAAAAAATAATGGTTACTGTCTGACTGTGTACGCAGAAGAAGAAGAAGAAACGAGTAAAGTAATGATTTGATGAAAGCAAAATAGTAAGCCGAAAGAAGTTATAAAATACATACTACATATAGTCGAAGTCTTCGGCTACCTGGCAACAGGCATTAAACATGCCTGTTTGAAAACCAGGATTCCAAGTATTCGAATCCCCGGTAAAGCATATGTTGTTTTTCTGTTGAGGGTGAAATGAACAAACATAGCCAGCACACGACGTGGCAACGGCAGTAGGGAAGCGGCCTGTAGGCGTCAGCCTGTAGAGCTCCTCGACTACCCCGGTAATAGGAATAAAGTCGTACTAAATTAGCACAGCAAGAAGGAACATAAGCATATGCTGAATCATCTCCATTGCAAACAACTCACTAAGCATGTGCATGTCGTCATTCAGATCTCACTGTATAAATCAAACTGACCATCAAACTTTCAACTTCCGGTCTCATTGTGTTAGACCTCTCAATTAAAAAGAGGTCATTTGTTACCAACAAAAAGTCTAATGAGTTTTTCAAGTGTTGTATAAATGTAATGTGTGCGTGCGTGTGTATGTAAATATATGAAATGAAGTTAAGTCAAGTAATGCGTCGAAGCAACCACGGCCCAGCCATGACCGCTGTTAATTACAGTCCCCAGGCAGCATGCAGGACAGATGACGTGGAGGAAATGTGTCTCAGTCAGCTGTTGTGCAGGCGGCCCCAGGGACAACTCTTTGATGGGTGCTGTTTTTTCCCGCCACTCATTTCCGAGGACAGCTGTAGACGATGTCGAAACAGAACGTTCTGAGAGAAACGGGCAATATGGCCGAATAAAGGGAGGCGGAGCCGATTCAGTGTTGATAAAATGCTCCCGAGTTATGTCCGTCTCGAGACCTCTATGCTAGTAACTGCGTCTTGCCAGCGAACTCCAAGGATACTGATAAGACCTTCTGCCGTTTCCGACCTCCATGTAAGACCGTACAGGTCTTCAACCGTATAAAACAATTCAAAATGATACAGGAAGACGCAGCTTGGTTTCCAAGGAAAGCATCTGTTGGGACTAAACTCTGAACAGAGACCTCACGGATGATGCCGCAAGAACGATCTCCCGAATGATTACCCGGCCACTTCGTGCATCAGACGCCACTCTGATGCTCAGGTAGATCATGTCCTCGATGGTATGAACATGATTGGCGTTGACAGTGTTTCCTGCAAATGGTGACCACCGTCAAGACTTTGAATCTTCGTCTTCACCCAGCAAATGTGCAGTCCAAAAAGTAAATCTGCCTTTCTTAAGTACAAAAGAATTCAAATAGTAAACCCAACGTAGTATATTCTTAACCCCCTGCAGTCCAACGCAATATTCAAGATGTTAGTCCTCATGTCCAAAACAAAAAGACAAATGTTCTGTGTTTCAAGGTTAATACACACACAAAAATAATTAAAACAAAAATTACTATTTTTAAATTTAAAGATACCGATTATGTATATAAATCAAATTTAGTTAAATTACAAGATATGGTTGATATGCATCAGATAAATCAGACTGTTAGTGGTGTTTCTCTCATTGACTGCACTGGACAATCTAGACTGTAAAGTGTTAACTTAACCTAACGTCTTTAAAGTGGTGTAGAAGACTCTGTAGAGTCTGTATACAACAAGTTTCTTTTACTTTCTGTTTAAAAAATTGTGTTTTAAATATGTGTTGATATTTTACTCCTCTACGTATGAGTGTGTGTGTGTGTGTGTGTGTGTGTGTGTGCGTGCGTGCGTGCGTGTATGCGTGCATGTGTGTGTATGTATATATATATATGTTAGACGATTAGGCGAAAACGAACGATATGGAATGAGACTCCTGGAATTTGCTCATTACAATAAGTTACTGGTGGCTAATACGCTAGGACCAAAAAAAATGTAGAGATGGTGGTCATGGCACATCCCAAATAATGCACTGCATAGTCAGATAGACTACATTCTGGCCCATAAGCGAATCTAGATCCAGCATCAATAGCGCATGGACGAGAAGTTTCACAGGAGCAGATATAGGGCGCGACCACGACTTAGTGATGATGAGAGTTTCCCAGGACCTGATATAGGGTGCGACCACGACTTAGTGATGGTGAGAGCTTCCCAGGAGCAGATATAGGGTACGACCACGACTTAGTGATGATGAGAGCTTCCCGGAAGCTGATATAGGGTGCGACCACGACTTAGTGATGATGAGAGCTTCCCGGGAGCTGATATAGGGTGCGACCACGACTTAGTGATGATGAGAGCTTCCCAGGAGCAGATATAGGGTGCGACCACGACTTAGTGATGATGAGAGTTTCCCAGGACCTGATATAGGGTGCGACCACGACTTAGTGATGATGAGAGCTTCCCAGGACCTGATATAGGGTGCGACCACGACTTAGTGATGATGACCATGCGTCTCCGACTAATGAAAGCTGTGAACAGGAAGGTACTAGACTCAGATTTGACCGTGAGAAGCTGAAGCCCCCGGAGATAGTGGAGGCTTTTGGAGCGATGATGTGAGGAAGACTCACGCCCCTCTTGGTTCTTAACGAAGAGGCAGATATTGAGACGATAACTGAGGCCTTGAATTCGGCATTGATAGCCACGGCAACTGAGGTCTTGGGGAAGCGAAGGGTAAAGTAGAAGGCTTGGATTACAAATGAAATACTCGAGTTGTGTGACAAGAGAAGATTATTGTAGAGATCGAATAATAACATGGATTGGATTACGAAATACAGAGAGATAAATGGAAACTTAAAGGTCAAAATAAAAAAGGCAAAGGCAGAACGGATAACTGCTCAGTGCTCAAATATCGAACAAAATCTGGAAAGAAACGATGCCAAGGGGACATATAAAATAGTCAAGGACCTAGTAAAGCTCATACAAGGTTGCAATACAACGATTCAGGATAAGAGAGGGAAATGTCTCACAGAAGCTCAAGACATTCGGGCTCGTTGGACAGAGTACTGTTCTGAATTATATAGGCATGAGGGTCGAGGTGACCCAGGCAATGCAATCGCCCCCGAAATGAATATTTTAGAGGAGAATAAACCGATAACATGAGAGGAAGTAACTGAAGCGATGAAGATGCTAAAAAAAGGGAAAAGCTGTAGGTGTGGATAATTTCCCAGAAGAACTCTTACAAGTGGGAGGTGAGGTAATAATTGAGGCTCTGACATATATCTGTAACATAATTTGGCGGACAGGAGAATGGCCAACCATCTGGACGAAATCAGTGGTTTTACCGCTGACTATATCAGGGAACCTAACGATGTGTCAGATCTATAGAACAATTAGTCGCATTAACCAGCCTAGCAAAGTTCTCTTAAGAATAATCCTCAACAGATTAAAACCACTGGCAGAGAATATCAGTACCGAAGAGCAAACAGGGCTTCGAGCGGGAAAAAGCTCCACTGAACAGATGTTTAATCTGCGGATATTGAATGAGAAATACTTAGAGTATCAACAACACATATATCATGTCTTCATCGATTTCAAAATGGCGTTCGACAGAGCATGGATGCGGCGCTATGGACAACAATGAAGCATTACAAGATCAATAGAAATATTGTGAAGGTAATTGAGAACCTTTAGGAGAAGGTGTCAAGTGCAGTTTCTGCAGAAGGAATAATAGGTGAATGGTTCCGCACGTCTGTTGGGGTGAGACACGGTTGTATAATCTCTCCAACACCTCTTCAATTTATTCTTGGAAAGAATAATGGAGGTGGCCCTGGAGGGACATGTTGGTATGGTAAGATAAGGTGACAAGACCATTACAAACCTACGACTTGCAAAAGGATATAGATGGTCTGGCAGGCACGGAACTCCAGGAACTGATGCTGATGACTAATAACACGAAAGGGTTTACATCTGTGCTAAAAGCCAATGGTCAGGAACTCGAAGTTGTACACCAGTTCACGTATCTGGGATCACTGATCAGTGACGAGGGCTCGCAGCCTGAGATGGTTGCCAGAATAGCACAGACAACAGCTGACACGTTTGAAACCCATATGGTAGGATAGGCGCTGGCCCTAAGCATAAAAGTTAGACTAATGCGCTCATTGATGCTCTCAATATTTGTGTATGTCTGAGACTTGGATCATTACTGCGGATATCCAGCGCGGAATACATCCAATGGGAATGAGGTGCTTTAGAAGACTCTTAAATGTTACATATAAGGATCGTGTCACGGACGTAGAATACGACGAAGAGTGGAAAACACAATTGGGCCTTTTGCTGATCTGTTCATAGTTATCAAAATGCAAAAGATGGCTTGGTATAGGCACGTCAAGAGGTCCAGATTACAAATTCGATACTCCGTGGTTCCGTACCAGAAAAGAGAAGGCAGTGATGTCCAAGAAAGAGATGGGCAGACAACATCACTGAGTTGTCAAACTGAGTGAACATACGTACGATGCGCATGATGACGTTACTTCTGGTGTTTACAGCACATACCAACCGTCAAGTTTGCAACATTACATTATCTTTATGGTAACAAAATTGTGTAGAAGACAACAGTGAAGAACTGGATGGCAACTACTGAAGCAACAATATGCGCCTGACCTGGTCTCGGAAGATCTTTCGTTAATTTACGCCCTTCTTTAAACATCGTTAGTCAGTTCTTCACTGTTATCTTTGACACAATTTTTTCACAATACACTGCCTGCATTCTGAGATGAATGTCAACTGGTCGACATCCTCCAGCTGTTAGAAACCGAATCACTGCTAGCTGATCAACACTGGACGGATTCCGTATCACACCCGCCATGTTTTCAACGGTCTGCTGAGAAAACTATGAGTCGGAAGAAAATGAAATTTTGCAAAACCTGACGGTTGGTAAGTGCTGTATATACAAGAACTGACGCATCGTACGTATATTCACTTGGTGCAGTTAGGTCCGGTTTCATTTGAACACTCCTCGTATATATATATATATATATATATATATATATATATATATATATATATATATATATATATATATATATATATATATATTTATATATATATATATATTTATATATTTATATATATAATTAAAAATAAATAAACTTGCATTATATCATTTATAATAACTTCTGTGTTCATTACTTTATTCTTTATTCTTATTTCTTTAAAAATTTACATATTTGTATCTTATTACATTGGCGTCTCATTTAGAGACGTAGTATCAAATGCAGAGGTTCATTCTCGTACCGGTGTTCTAAGTATGTATACTTCGGCAGCGAAAGCTGAACTGGCTTGGTCATGTTCGTCGCATAGAGGACTGTCGTTTCCCAAAAAGATGTTCTATGTGGACAGCTGGTGTGCTCTGAAAGAACAGCAGGCTGACCACAGCTGAGGTTTACAGAGGCATGTTAGAGAGACATAAAAGGACTGGATTTGGATCTGACATCTTGGGAAGACATAGCTGCAGACCGATCCAGTTAGAGAAGCCACATGAAGAGCCATTCCATACTTGGCGAAAATAAGTTCCTGCAACACATAGAAGTGAAAAGACAACTCCGCAAAGAAAAGGAAGACCAGAAACTCAGTTGTTGTTGTTGTTGTTTCGAATGCCCACAATGAGTAGGTTACTCTTATATGCGCCCCGAAAAGGCCGTTAAGTGACGGGCTGCAGTGGCTTTCCTCACATCTCGAGCGTGCTCATGAAGGTGTACCGGGTTGTGCTAAGCTCGGCTTCATCTGTGTGTCGCTCACTATTACGGAGATCGCGTCGAACACTACCTTGTTAGCCAGACTGTTGTCATCGTCAACAGCGCATTTCCAGGACGACCAGCGAGGAGGTCAGATGAGGGTCTTGGCCAGTATATTTCACCTGACCCTGGTCAATATTCTCTGATCAGTGTGTATTGCCTGACCAGTCGTTAGCCTCATTATCACCACAAACTCAGTAGAGGGTTTTTACTCCAAGGTCGCGTCAACATTTAATCAGAAATGACCGAAAATGGACCTATTTAGTGGAAAGAGGGGACTTACGTCCGATCAGGCACAAAATACTGATCGAACATGTCAGTCAGGGTCAGGTAAAATATACTGACTAAGACCCCAACTTCACTACTTTGCAAGTCTCCCTGAAAACGAGCTGTTTCCATGGCAGCCTGGCTAACGAGGTGGTGGTCGACGTGATCCACGTAGTATTGAGCGACATACAGATTAAGCCAAACATAGCACAACCGCCTGGAGGACCCTGATCCACCTTTATCAGCACGTTCGGGATGTGAAGAAAGCTACTGCAACCCGCCAATTAACGCCACTGTCCGAATGCACAAAAGAGCAGTCTTACTCTCATTCAACAACCACATACTGTAGCTTACTAGTTACAGGGCTGAGTCTTGGGGTAAATGGACCCAGCCTGAGTCTTGCGGTAAATGGACCCAGCCTGAGTCTTGCGGTAAATGGACCCAGCCTGAGTCTTGCGGTAAATGGACCCAGGCTGAGTCTTGGGGTAAATGGACCCAGGCTGAGTCTTGGGGTAAATGGACCCAGCCTGAGTCTTGGGGTAAATGGACCCAGCCTGAGTCTTGAGGTAAATGGACCCAGGCTGAGTCTTGGGGTAAATGGACCCAGCCTGAGTCTTGAGGTAAATGGACCCAGGCTGAGTCTTGGGGTAAATGGACCCAGCCTGAGTCTTGAGGTAAATGGACCCAGGCTGAGTCTTGGGGTAAATGGACCCAGGCTGAGTCTTGGGGTAAATGGACCCAGGCTGAGTCTTGAGGTAAATGGACCCAGGCTGAGTCTTGAGGTAAATGGACCCAGCCTGAGTCTTAGGGTAAATGGACCCAGCCTGAGTCTTGGGGTAAATGGACCCAGCCTGAGTCTTGAGGTAAATGGACCCAGGCTGAGTCTTGGGGTAAATGGACCCAGGCTGAGTCTTGGGGTAAATGGACCCAGGCTGAGTCTTGAGGTAAATGGACCCAGGCTGAGTCTTGGGGTAAAAGGACCCAGCCTGAGTCTTAGGGTAAATGGACCCAGCCTGAGTCTTGGGGTAAATGGACCCAGGCTGAGTCTTGGGGTAAATGGACCCAGGCTGAGTCTTGGGGTGAATGGACCCGGCCAGATTCCTGGACCCACGTGCTCCAGTCTAACCAGGTGTAAATGGATACATAACTTAGTTTGAGAAAAATGTGCCGCATAGAAAGAAAAGGGTCATTCCACCTCAGCTGAGACGTAGTACAATGATGCCTAATACTTTATCCTAAGCGTTGCTTGCATCATTGAGAGGCACATGGTCGATAAGGCTAAGCGCATAGAATATGCAGCATCTGAGAACCAGCACATGTGTCCTACACACCTTAGGTAATATCGCGCCAGGTGAAGTCTTTAACAACCATTTCCAATCACATATCACTTCACGGGCCTAATACTGTCCACGTTGTCGCTTACTATGTGCATCTGTTATCACGGACAATCTTGCTTGCTTGAAACGGGAATCAAAAACTGAAGTTTCACTAGAGAAGCTCAAGATTAACAGAGAAAACACGAAGAAGAGCATTTGTGGTTGACCAGTGGTCCCAGTATAATGGTGATCTCGTAAAGTTATCTAGCAGATGATTGAGGAAATGTAAAGGAGATCAATGCACACCATCAGCTTATTGTATGTATGGTAAAACATAGATGGGAGATCATAGAAGATGATTGCACACAAGCAGGTTATTGTATGTTTGGTAAAACATAGATGGGAGATCAAAGAAGATGATTGCACACCATGAGCTTATTGTATGTAAGTGAAAACATAGATGGGAGATCAAAGAAGATAATGCAACACCATCAGCGTATTGTATGTATGGTAAAACATAGATGGGAGATCAAAGAAGATAATGCAACACCATCAGCGTATTGTATGTATGGTAAAACATAGATGGGAGATCAAAGAAGATAATGCAACACCATCAGCGTATTGTATGTATGGTAAAACATAGATGGGAGATCAAAGAAGATGATTGCACACCATGAGCTTATTGTATGTAAGTGAAAACATAGATGGGAGATCAAAGAAGATAATGCAACACCATCAGCGTATTGTATGTATGGTAAAACATAGATGGGAGATCAAAGAATATGATTGCACACCATCAGCTTATTGTATTCTTCTTCCTTCGACGTCCTTTGTTGTCAAACTCTCACTACTTAGCCCTGAAAAATGCTTTGCAGGTAGCAGTGTGCAGTACTAAGAACGAAATGCGCTGTGTCGTAGTTTACAGCTTGACTGGGATATTTGCACCTTTCGGTCTGACACATCCGACTTCAACAGGCATTTTTTGGTACCAGGTTAACCTTTCCTTTTCGATTCCTTCTCCTTCGATTCCTTATCCTTAGCCAAGCCGCCCTGTTGGCGATTGTTATCCAGGATCACCACGTAGAGGTGAACAAGTGTCTTGGCAGCTTTGAGTCGCTGACCCTGACATTAGCAGTTAACTTTGAGTCGCTGACCCTGACATTAGCAGTTAACTTTTTGTCGCTGACCCTGACATTAGCAGTTAACTTTGGGTCGCTGACCCTGACATTAGCAGTTAACTTTGGGTCGCTGACCCTGACATTAGCAGTTAACTTTGGGTCGCTGATCCTGACATCAGCAGTTAATTTTGGATCGCTGACCCTGACATTAGCAGTTAACTTTGGGTCGCTGACCCTGACATTAGCAGTTAACTCTGGGTCGCTGACCGTACACCTCATGCACTCCTCGCCCACACTTGATCCCAGTGTACTGTAGAAACGTTTGAGGAAGATTTAAGACATCAACACACACAAGAAGTAAATTCCACACTTTGTAAAACATTTGGCTTGGCTTGGCTTGGCTTGGCTTGGCTTGGCTTCGTTCATTCTAAATCTCCGACTACCAAACACTAAAAAGGGCTTAAGTAGCAGAATGGGGTCCAGAGAACGGAATGCGTTGTGTCGTAGTTTGCAGCTTGAACGCGATATTTGCACCTTTCGGTCCAACACATCCGACTTCGGCAAGCATTTTTTTTAGTACCGGGTTAGCATTCCCTCTTCGATCCCTTCTCCTTAGCCAGTCTGTCCTGCTGCAGCCTGTTATCCAGGATCACCACGTGGAGGTGTAGAATGGTCTTGACATCTTTGCTTCGCTGGTCCTGACGCTAGCAGTCAGCTATGGGTCGCTGGCCCTGACGCTAGCAGTCAGCTATGGGTCGCTGATCACTGCAGCTCATGCGCTGCTCGGCATCTTGATCCCTGTCAAACATATGAGTTAGATCAGTGCGCACACGCAGCTTAATCTACATAATATTTTTTTTAAACCATATGATGTAGAACAAATGAAGTCAATACACATAAACAGATTATTACCCATACTGTAAAAACATATGTGGGAGACTAATTCACACAAGCATTTTATTTCATATATTGTATAAAATAAATGAGGGAGATACGCACAAACAGATTGTTTCACATATTGTAAAAAAACTAATCACTTTTGTTTTAGCATGTCATACGAAAGGAAGAATTATCTACTTAAACGCTGCCCATGTTAATATGACCCCTGAAACCTTCCAGGCATTTCGAAAAAGGCGGATAGAGAGAGAGATGTGCATGGGGCTAGCAACGTCATCATGTAAAATCATGGCCATGAGCTTGAATACAGACTCCCCGGTGGGGTAACAAGCAATAGCTGTAGCCATATGCTTCACCTGAAGCGAAAAGGCCAGTCAATCAATAACTGAAATTCTCAGCAAACGTTAGCTACATAAATCAGGAGTACATATGCATTTGAACGTTTGATTATTGTAGTGTTAGAGCACTAGCTTTTCAAGGCAAATGTTCAAACTGACCTATTGTTAGAAAAAAAAAGGCAGATGTGGCTTAGTTTAATAAAGAATAACACTTCATTCCCAACGGCAGTTTCTACAATGTGGTTGGTTGATTTAGAAATACGTATGTATTGTTTTAAAACAACAACACACATTTTGGAAAGAATGCTTTTCATCTGTGCAGCACAGGAACCGTGCGTTCTGTACTACACACGTACAAACAATGTAGCGTTCTATACTGCACAGGAACCGTGCGTTCTGTACTACACACGTACAAACAATGTAGCGTTCTATACTGCACAGGAACCGTGCGTTCTGTACTACACACGTACAAACATTGTAGCGTTCTATACTGCACACGGAGGGGGTATGTGAGCTTGCTGTACTTAACTCGAAGGAGGTAATGCACGATATTCCGCGTCTCAAACCTCGGTCACGGAATGATGTTACATAATTTTTTGTATCTGACCTGGCCTTGACTTTTCAACTCGCGCCTCGAATGCGCCAATTCAAGGCCAGCAGTACTGGGCATGCGTGTACCTGCCTGCTCCTGAGTGCTTGGCACATGGTAGGAGCGTTATATTCGACTGTGCTCATTCTTGGACTTTGTTTCTGTGCTCTGGTATTTGAGATCGGTGCTAGCGCGCTAAGAGGAGCACGTGCGGCTTCCCAAGTTACAGAATCAACATGGCTGTCGTTATTATTGGCAGTATAATCATCACAAAAGGGAAAAACATCAATCAGAAGAAAAAGATATTGAAGCAAGCAACGATTGTTGGTTATCTTAGAATAGGGAGTTCTCAGCATGGGGGAATTGACACAATTACGAAAATATAAAAGTGCAAAGCACTTGTTCCAGAACTATGGATACGGAGCTAGAACCGTGACAAAATAATCTTGGCGGTTCCACAGATAACGAAGAAAAGTGACAGTCGGCGGAAGAACAAAAACATATATGTTCTACATGAGCTCAAGCGACAGTATCCTATCAACTACTGGACATACGTGTATACGAAGAGCGAAAAAAAAGGTGAAAAAGTGTAGTCTACATCACAAACTCAAATGGCGACATAGAAAACATTTCCATACTAGCAAGACAGACATGTACCAATTTCAGAGCTGAGACAACAGCTGTTCATGCAGCGACTCTAGATGCTTATCAGCCAAAATGCAACTACAAGCAAAACAGCCATTCCAACAAACTTCAGATGCATACTCCAAGCCATCTCAAGCCCCAAACAAGAAATATTCTCATACAAAATAAAATATATCAGGTTGCTGTCCCAAAATACAGATTTTAGTCCAACAGTGGATTATCTCCTACAGTGGGATCCTTGGAAACGAGAAAGCAGATGAGCTAGCAATAGCTGGAAGCGGTGGCACAGTCTCCCCATCCACAGATATATAAAGAAGCAAAGACACTCATCAAACGACCCTTGCGGACGGATTTTAGAGACCAGCACAAAGTATACAAGCCAGAAAATGAGAACATAGACAAACTTGCCGGAGATGGACAGACACATATCTTCAGACTCAAAACGGGACATTGCAGACTCAAGTCCCACCTCTACAGAATGGGTCTCAGAGACATCACCACCTGCGACTGAGGAGCACCCAAGCAAATACCAAAATTTATCCCGCAAGAGTGGCCCATTTTCGCAAACCAAAGAGAGGCAGTCTGGTCCCGGGGAGCGACCATACTGCAGCAGCTCTGGTGGAACAGCCAAGACTTGAAACTGCTTCTCCTTCGCAAACCTCACCGTGCTGGAAGCACACCATAAGTTTATAGAAGTAGGAAAATGAGAAGAAGAAGAAGACGAAGAAGAGAAGAAGAAGAAGAAGAAGAAGAAGAAGAAGAAGAAAAAGAAGAAGAAGAAGAAGAAGAAGACAGTCTTACATATTGTGAAAATGGTTCATAGAGGAAAGAGTTGAGAACCACTGACAGAGAGCTGTCTCGGATGTTTCATTCTTGAGAAATGAACAGAATCTTGGAGGTATAAAACAAAAATCAGGAACTTTGAAGTTTAACTTTCTAGTTGACGAACGTGCCAGGCTGCCAACTAGTCTATTTGATAATATCAGGTCACGGGAGTCAAACAAATTATATAATTACACAATAGTCAGACCTGCATACTTGTACAGAAGAACAAATCAATATGCCTTGAAGAATGTTGCACTCGGAACAAAAGCACATGGCTGAAAGTGCCGTGAGATAGTGTGCGATGTAGTGATACAACGACGACACAGAATCGCTGATATTATAGCAGATTGTACTGTCGCGAAGTCCTGTATCGTAGAGTTTGTTCTCGTGTACCTCTTGTATGAATGATCTTGTCTACATCTACCTCTTGTGCTATCGTCATTGTTCTCGTTCAAAACCTGTATCATCCAACGTGTGCTCGTATACCGTTTGTATCATCCAACGTGTGCTCGTATACCGTTTGTATCATCCAACGTGTGCTCGTATACCGTTTGTATCATCCAACGTGTGCTCGTATACCGTTTTTATCATCCAACGTGTGCTCGTATACCGTTTGTATCATCCAACGTGTGCTCGTATACCGTTTGTATCATCCAACGTGTGCTCGTATACCGTTTGTATCATCCAATGTGTACCCGTATACCGTTTGGACTTATATACCGTTTGTATCATCCAACCTACATGAAATATGATCGAAGCCAGAAAGACTCGCGTAATCAATGACGAACTGAAAAGACTGAATGTGGACACTGTAGCACTCCAAGAAACTCGGTTAGCGAGCTTGGGGACAATGAGTGAGAAAGATTATTGATTCTACTGGCAAGGAAAAGACCCCAAAGGAAAGAGAGAGCATGTTGTAGGCATTTCAGTTAAAAAGTCTCTATTAGATATGGTTGAACCAGTTCAGAACGCCTGCTTACACTTCGTCTCCACCCCTGTCAGTGTATTTGCACCTACCTTGTGCTCCCCACCTGAAGTCAAAGATGAGTTAAATGATGATTTATCAGCGATCATTGAAAGTATCGATAGTCAAGAACAGATTGTTCTATTGGGTGATCTCAATGTTAGAGTGGGCGCTGATAACGACTCGTGGCCGTCATGTCTTGGCAAGTTTGGAGTTAAACAAATAAATGAAAATAGACAGCGACTCCTAGAGCTCTGTGCCTACCATGAACTTTGTATGACCAACCGATTTTCAGACCAAACCCCAACATAAGGTATCGTGGATGCATCCGCGATCAAAGCATTGTCATCAGCTTCATCTAGTTCTTGTCAGAAGATCTCTCCTTAAGTATGTGCTTACCAAAGTGCAGACTGTGACACTGATCACTTTTTGGCTCGCTGTAAAATAAAATTATAGCGAAAGGAGTTCAATCACATTAGAAGCAAAGGTAAGCCACGCATCGACGCAAGTAGAATGTGGACCCTGCTCTGATCAAGATATTTCACAATGCTTTTCAGGAAACTATCAATATCAAACATCATGACACCGCTGTTACCGAGACCTGACAGCATCTTCGAAATGTCATACACAACCCTGCACTTGCTACATTTGGAAGAAGAACTGTTAAATCAGATGACTGGTTTGAAGCGAAAGTGGAGAATATGACACCCGTTATTGAGGCCAAGCGCGCTGCTCTTATTAAATACAATCAGCTTCCAAATGTAGGTACTCTGTACAACTGCAAATCTGCCAGAAGCCAGGTGCAACAAACAGCTCGTCGTTGTGCAAATGAGTGTTGGCTACAGCTTAGTGAATACATCCAGACTGCAGCACAAACAGGGAACATCAGACAAATGTACGATGGTATAAAGAAAGCTATTGGCTCTGCGAGTAAGAAAACAGCACCGCTCAAATTCATTAGTGGTGAGAAAAATAACAGATAAAGTAAAGCAGATGGAGCTATTGCTGGAGCACTATTCTGAACTCTACTTGTGTGTCAATATAATCATTCCCACAGCCCTTGAAGCTGTCAAAAGTTCTCCCAGTATGGACGAGCTTGACATCAAACCATTTATAGAAGATCTGCCTAAAGTTATTGACAGCTTGGCGATGGGAAAAGTACCAAGCAGCGACGTGATTTCACTTGATTTGATCAAACGCTCTAAAGATACACTTCTACAACCGCTCTACGTGATGTTACGTCAGTGCTGGACAGCGGTCACAATCCCTCAAGATTTGACAGATGCACACAGTGCAACATAATACAAAAACAAAGGGGATAGAAATGACTGTAATAGCTCTCGATGTGTCTCTCTGCTTAGTGTTGGAGGCAAAGTCTTCGCCAGAGTTCTCTTACTAAGGATGCAGAAATTGGCTGAGCGTGTGTATCTGGAGTCACAGTGTGGATTCAAGGTCTGGAAGATCAACTATCGACATGATTTCCTCTCATCGACAACTTAAGGAAAAGTCACGTGAGCAGAATCAGCCCGTTTATGTTGCCTTCGTTGGCTTGATAAAGGCATTTGATTTGGATAGCAGGGATGGCCTCTTCAAAATCCTCTCTAAAATAGGCTGCCCAAACAAACTGCTGCGACTAATAATATCCTCCCATGAGAGCTTGACAGGAACAGTCCAATTTGATGGTAGCATATCCCAACCATTTGGAATTTTAAGTGGTGTTACTCAGGGCTGTGTTCTGGCCACGACACTGTTTCGGAATCTTCTTTCTCTGTTACCGAAACATGCATTCGGTAACGCAAATGAAGAAATCTGCCGTCACACTACGTCGGATGGTCGGCTGTTTAATCTTGCAATGCTCAAGACCAAAACGAAGATAAGGGAGATCACCATGAAAGATTTTCTATTCGTTGATGACGCTGCAATTGTCACCCACAGTCAGCAGGAACTTCAGAAACTGATAGATCGCTTCTCCCAGGCTTGCAAAGATTTTGGTTTCACAATAAGTCTCAACAAAAGAAATGTACTGGGACAGGAAGTAGATGCCACGTCAAATCTTAGCATCGATAATTATGAACTGGCAGCTGTGCATCAATTCACATACCTGGGATTCCTACTCAATGACAAACTCTCTCTAGACCCAGAAATAGACAGTCGCATTGGCAAAGCTGCTGCTACATTTGCTCGCAACGCATGTTTGAAAAAACCCAAAAACGGACAATTAGAACCAAGGCCATGGTATACAATGCATGTGTTGTAAGCACACTTCTATATGGCAGCGAGACTTGGACAACTTATGCCAAATAAGAGCACAAGCTTAACACCTTCCACCTACGGCGTCTGCGATCCATTCTTGGAATGATATGGAGGGACAGAGTGACAAATACAGAGGTGCACTCTCGCACTGGTCTTCCAAGCATGTACACTTTACTAAGCAAGAGAAGACTGGCTTGGTCATGTTCACCGCATAGAAGATGGTTTCATTCCCAAAGATATCCTCTATCGACAGATGGCAAATGGCACGAGAACAGTCGGCCGACCACAGTTGAGGTTCAAAGATGTGTGCAAGCGTGATATGAAGGCCCTGGACATGAATCTGACATCCTGGGAGGACGAAGCTGCAGACTGATCCAGGTGGAGATGTTCCCTGAATGGCCAGCTCACGCTTGGTGAAGAGAAGCTCTTGCAACACAGAGAAGTGAAAAGACAACACAGAGAAGTGAAAAGACAACACAGAGAAGTGAAAAGACAACACAGAGAAGTGAAAAGACAACACAGAGAAGTGAAAAGACAACACAGAGAAGTGAAAAGACATAGCCGCAAGGAGAAAGACAACAAAAGCTAAGTATACATTTTGTTGTTGTTATTTTTTATTTTCACTCCAAGTCATATCATCCTATAGTCAGTCGTGACTGAAAGAGGCTACTAACTAACATCCAACATGTACTCGTATACCGCTTATATCATCCAATGTGTACGCGTACACCTCTTCTATCTTTGACCGTGTCCACTTACACCTCTTGTATCTTTGACCGTGTCCACATACACCTTCGCTATCTTTGACCGTGTCCACTTACTATCTTTGTCGTGTGCTGATATTGAGACACCTGGTCTAGATCACGAAACATGTCAGGAGCACTGAATGGTCTGACAGCAGCCTACGACTGATAGCTCGATGCATGCATCAGGGTCAGTGACCTATAACTGACACCAATCCTATTCCGCCTCCAACTGGCGGCACAGGAAACAGACTGCAATCATGCAGTCTTTCTAAGAGATTAGAGATCGAAGAGGGACAGCAAAATCCGTCGCACATAAAACATAAAACATTTAACATAATGTCATGCTAAATTCGAATGTGTCGGACCGATAGGCCTAGATATGTAAGTATCGATATCAAATACCACACAACGTCACAAACATCATTTCAGGACGAATTCGGAAGACGAAAAAGAATATGAAGAAGCGGAAGAGGACACAGAAAAGGGAAGAAGAAAAAAAAAGAAGACGAAGAAAAAAAGAAGAAGAAGAAAAAGACAAAGAAGAAGAAAATGATGAAAAGAAGGATGAGAAGTAAATGATGATGATGATGATGATGATGATGATGATGATGATGATGATGATGATGATGATGATGATGAAGAAAAGAAGGAGGAGGACAAAAAAGAAGAAAAAGAAGAAGAAGAAGAAGAAGAAGAAGAAGAAGAAGAAGAAGAAGAATGTCAAACAATCGAATACAAAAACAGCAAAGAGATCAAATAAAAATGAAATGTACATCTTCCTTGCATCAATGTTTGCATACCTAGAATTATGGTCTATTTAGTTTCAATGTTTGTGTGCCTAGAATTCTGATCTATTTTATTTCAATGTTTGTGTGCCTAGACATCTGATCTATTTTGTTTCAATGTTTGTGTCCCTGGAATATGTTATTTTTTGCTTAATTTGTTCGATCGCTTCTCGTGTTACATTCTGTTGCATTTTACAGTTGGGCTGACCTTCAGGGGGCAACATTTTACAATTTGACTGTGATATCTGCGCCTTACAGACCGCGACATTTTACAGTTAGGCTGTGATGTCTCCCACTTCAGACCGTGGCATTGTACAGATGGACTGCGATATATGTGCCTTTCAGACCGCGACATTCTACAGTTGGACTCGGATATTTGCGCCTTACAGACCGCGACATTTTACAGTTGGACTTGGATTTTTGCGCCTTACAGACCGCAACATTTTACAGTTGGACTGTGATATTTGCGCCTTACAGATCGCAACATTTTACAGTTGGACTGTGATATTTGCGCCTTACAGACCGCAACATTTTACAGTTGGACTCTGATATTTGCGCCTTACAGATAGAAATATTTTAAAGTTTTTCAATGCGATATCTGCGCCTTACAGACCGCGACATTTTACAGTCGAGCTGGAATATTTCACATCCCTCATACTGGGACATTTTGAAGTTGGACTTAAATAACTTCTACTCTCGGACCAGGACATCCACATTCAGTAAGAGTTTGAAGTTAGATTAGTTCTCTGTTACCTTTGTCTATCATCGTTAGGCAGGTAAGAGAACAGGTGGTGGTGGGGGGGGGGGGGGAGAGAGTTTCCATCCCCAAGATCAATGATCATCTGTGTCTTCAGGCGCCATCGGCTATTGTGAATTTAGGGCGCCCAGCTAGCACATCGTCTCTTCGCGTACTAGTAGGCGTAAAAGTGCCCGGAAGAGACCAAAAACTTGTATTTTACTGTCTGTGACTTTTTGTGGGAGAAATTAGTTATAACTGATAGCAAATCCACTCTGGAGTTTGATCGGTCATGTCATAAGAAGATGATTTAATGTTACAGCTAGAACCGAAATGCTTTGTAGCTTGTGGAGACGAGAGAGAGGTCGACCTAAAACAAGTTGAGGGAGAACCACATTATACTTTTTGGAGATCGTGACCAAGAAAGTTGGGGTATTCAGGAAAGATGTCTACATACTGGGTGGAAAGGGCGGGGGGAGGGTGGTATTTTTTTACAGACGATAGCTGGTGGGTTGGTCGCTGATCATTTTATTTGCCATTGATCAAAGATCCAAGGAGAACATGCGAGCCAATCCTTAAATTCGATCCTGGCCTTGGCAGCAGTTGAGATCGGATTATAACATAACTGATGCAATCGAAGATGTAGCAGTGAATGAGCAGACAACAAACAGCAGCCAACGACTCAAAGCTGACTGCTTATATCAGGGAAAGTAAACCACAGCTGACCAAGGCTCTATTCCACATCCAAGTAGGTGGCTCAGAAAACAGGCTGCACTAGTGTAGTCTGGCAAAGACAAGGTAGACCGCAATGAGAAAACAAATCTGGCAACAACAAAAAAGTAAGCTGAGATCGGATGTATCGGATTGTAATGCGCAGATACAGCAGCCTCGCTATAAACACTAGGTTGAAGAGTCCTTTTCAAGACAAACGCCGAAAAAGAATGATATAAATAATGAAAGCCACAAGAAATAAATGACAAGGGACGTTCTCCAGTCGGATGTCCTCCATACTACACAAATTATACGAGTACCTGACTCCAGATTTGTGGAAAACCTGTTACAAGTAAAAGCATAAACAAATTTGACACATGCTGTTTCGACAAATTGACATGTCCTAGACTGGAAACCGCAGCGAAGACGAAGGCAGCTAGGTCTTCTTCTTTTTCGTCTACGATCAACTTATGGTATTCTTCTAGCCAGTTGAGGTTCACGAACGAGACTGCATTTCAGGTCTTCGCCGGTCCCTTAGATTTGTCGAACATGGTCGCTCCCCCGAGTCAGACTGCCTCTCTTTGGTCGGTGTAAGTAGGGTGGTAATGTGCAGGATATGGTCTGGTGTTTACTTGGGTGTTCTACATGGTGGTGTCTGTGAGACCCATTATGTGGAGGTAGACCTTGAGTCTGCAATGTCCCGTTCTGTGTCTGAAGATCTTTGTCTGCCCATCCATGTCAAGTCTGTCTATGCTGTCATTTTCTGGCTTGTATACTTTGTGATGGTCTCTTCATTCCGTCCTCATGCATCTTTTGATGAATGTCTGCTTTGTTTTATAGATGTATGGATGGCGAGTGTGTTCCACAACTTCGTGCATTTGCGAACTAATCACTGCCATCTAGTTTTAAGGATCGCACAGAGTAGGCTGGAATCCACTGTTGGACAAGATCTGTTTTTTTTAAATTTTTTAGCCAACAATCCGATGTTGTATTTTATTTCGTGTGAGGCTGGAGATTGCTCCTGTGGTCTGTTAGAACGATCGTTTTCCTTGTATTTGTGATTTGGCTGATAAGAATCTGAGTTGCTGTATGAACAGCTGTGGCTTCAGCTCAGGTCTCTTCTGCTGGAATGGATTGATTTTCTATGTGGCCGTTTGAATGTGTGGTGTAGATTCCAATGCTTGCTCTTTTTGAGCGTTGCATGGCCGATCCATCCGTGTACACCTGTCTTGGAGGTGCCCGAGTACTGTCTTTAGAACTCTTGCAGAAGAAAGATGTGTTGTTATTGCTGACTGCTCACTTTTCTTCGTTGTCCCTGAAACCTCCAAGATTATTTTGAATCTGTCCTAGCTCCGTATCCATGTTCTGGGATGAGTGCTTCGCACTTTGCAAATTTCGTTTCCAGGATGTCTGCATGTTTTCTGTGGATTTCTCTGGCCAGATGGTTGCGGTTTTTCCTTAGTAGTATGTTGTTAGTTCTCTTTTAGGACTTCTGGTGTAAAGGGTAATCAGGTAGCCTCAAGTTTTTCAAAGTGAGTAAGGGTTTTCTATTTTCTCCCTTATTCGAGAGGCTTAATTTTTACTTTTTCTCTAGTTTTGTAATAGAAGTGCTTTTCAATGCTCCGAAGATAATTTTTGGATCCATATTTTGGACTCTGTTTAGTTGTCTAGTGTTTGTGTAAGTCTCTGTTGTCCAGGTGTGAAGTTCATATTCCATGATTGGTCTGATTGCACCATTGTAGAATTGCTCGGGGATTTCTTTATGTCCCCAACCACTATATACCAGAAAGTGTTATCAATTTGGCTTCAAGGTGAGTCATGACTCAAATGTGACTCAAAGGAATGTGGATGTGTCCAACTGAGGTATTTGTTGGTTTTCTATCTTTATTGTTATTTTCTATTTTTTAGGGGAGAGTGAAAATGGGCGCTGACATGTTAGCAAAATCATTAGCTATATCATCTTCTCAAACACCCGCGAAGCTGACTGTTTCGGGAGATTGGCAAGATCAGGAGTGGTCCCTTTATTCAAACGCTGTACATTATCAGATCCAGCAAATTATAGGTCGGTGAATTTAACCAGCATAATCTGCAAAATTGTAGAGTCAATAATAAAAAAAAACATTGTAATGCATTTACACATCATTAATCTAATCAGGAATAGTCAGCATGAGTTTCATAATGGGAGATCATGTTTAACAAATCTATTCGAATTCGTGGAGGAGGTCACCAAAATAATAGATGAAGGGGAGCCAGTCGATGTTATTTATCTAGATTTTTGCAACAGGCATTTATAGAGTACCTCGTCAAAGATTGTTTACGAAGTTGCAATCACGCGGAATAGGTGAAGTTGCAAAGTGGATAGCAAATTGGTCAAAGGGTAGAAGGCAGAGAACGGGAATAAATAAGGAGTACTCTGAGTGGCATGAAGTAAAAGTGGAGGGCCACAAGGTTCAGTATTGGGACCAATTTTGTTCTTGATAAATATATACATGATTTGGACAATGATATCGGATACATGATTGCAAAATTCGCGAATGACACAAAACTATGCAGTAGTGCCTCATCTAAAGCAGAAGTTGGCATATTGAGCCAGGATTTAGATAAAAGTCAAGAATGGAGACATATGAAGTTCAGATAAATGTAGTCATCCACATGGGTAGACTCAATATGGAATATAATTACATAATGGGAGTGAATAATATTAGGAAGACAGAAAAGGAAAGCGAATTAGGGGCTATAATATATCATAGAGTTAAGATAAGTAAGCACGTCCAGCTAGCAGTAAAAAAAAATGACAACTGCAATGTTCGGTATAATAAAAAGAAATATTAAACATCGGAGTAAGGAAATGGTTGTCAAATTGTATAAAGCACTAGTTAGGCTCACATTTGAGTACTGCGTTCAGGTGTGTGGAGCCCTTATCGTAGAAAGGATATAAACATGCTGGAAAGGATACAAAGATGAGCGACAAAACTGATAGTGGGATTCCGAAATTATATTTACGAGGAAATACTAAGAAAACCTGGTCTACAGTATTTATAACAGAGAATAATTCGAAGTGCTTTCATTTATGGTTATAAGATAACCAGAGGAAATGATAAATTAGACTTTATCAAGTTTTTCAAAGTACAGCCGGCTACAAGAACAAGAGGGCACGGCTACGGATTAGTTAAACAAAAAAGGTCCACGTGAGATATAAAGACATTTTGTTAAGTCAAAAAGTGGTGAATGCTTGGAATGCATTGTCGCCGGAAATAGTGAGGGCATGGTCAGTTAATGCATCAAAAAATATATTGGATGCACATAGTTATTTTTAAATCACGTACAGATAAAGATATTGGTTGTATACAGACTTTGCAGAGCCTTCTAAACTAATAATATAAAATAGTTCGGAAATGAAGTTGTTTCCCATAGCCTGCTTTAAGAGCTGGTTGACGCAGATGTCGTCGTCTAGGCGGACAGCACTTCTAAATAGGGTAAAACATGACGGCTTAGCATGGTAAATATGCTCTCGAAAGCAGTCAGTTGGAGGTCTTCATCGTTTCAGACACAGTCAATTCAGTGAATCTCAAAAATACTCCTCTAACTGCGCAAGTTGGAGTCTGCAATGTGCTTCTGATCGCTCTACAGAAAATAGCCATGCAGAAGACGAAAATAAGAATTGAAATGTCCGGGAGAACCTAGATTAGTTTTGCAGGAAAGGAAACTAAATGTCATGAGTCGACATAAACAGTCAAAATATATCTTGATAGTCCATAAAAGGTGTTTCCCTTTGCAATACTTGGAATAAAATGCCTGGATAAAGATAATACCACAACGTATCTTCTTCGTTCATCCTCAGATCAAGGTCCCGGTTTCTCTTACAGAGCATGCCGTTGTTTCTAAGGCAGTTTTTTTTTCTCCATACAGATTCTGTATCATATCTGTCTCGCGAGGTCAGTATTGTTCTCTCTTTTCCTGCGTGAGGACGCAGCTTTACATGATGTGTTCCACGGTCATGATATGCTCCCCACATGGGCACCTGTCATCTGTCCCAATCCTCATTTTGTTGTAAAGATGACTCTTGAGGCTGTTATGCCTAGTTCTCAGTGTGAAGATGATGATTTGCTCTTCTCTAGGAAAGTTAAAGTAGCTGTCTTCTTTTCGGAAGTCCGTGTGTTGATCAGCCCACTGCTCCTCCACACTTTGCTAGTTTGTCTGCAGCTTCACTACCTTCAATTTTGAAATTGGATGGGATCCACTGTATGACCAACCTTGGATGTTCTGCTGAGAGCTGTGTCAGGGAGAAAATACATTGCTCGAGATCTTCATCTTTGTGTTATTTTAGTGCTGCTAATACTGACGCGGCATCAGTCAGGAATACTATGCTTTCTTGGTGAATATATTTATCTTGGATTACAGGCTCAACTGCGACCTTCAGTACCTCTACTTATGCACGGAAGTTATAATACTACAACTTATAACACATCGTTGAGGTTTGTCTGTAGAATTAGTACTACATCTAAAGAGACCTCTCGTATCGTAGAAAAGTTTTGTCCCAACTACATCGAATTACATAAACGTGTCTAGCGGTAATGTGGGGGTCCGCACCAAAAACAACAGTCTCGAGGTAGGACGTTGGCCACTAGTGCTGGGGATCGCAGGTTCAAATCACTGTGGAGACCGGGATTTTGTTCACATAAACTTTCTGGAATTTCAACGGATCTCTGGGTAGTAGAGAACGGACGCCCGTGTACAGTGTCGCACACGTTAAAAATTCCTCTGCAGTTGGAAATAGAAAAGAGTAGGCTTAACGAACGCTACCTGAACAAATTTCCAAAGTATGTTAAACAGCTACCCAATCTATAACGCGATCCTCGACGGTGCTGCGGAGTTCGTGCATTCTGCAGAGATTCTCCAAAAATAGGAAAAAGAACATAACGCTTATGGGTTAAACCGTGTGCAATTAGGCTGATTCTTCGGCTAAATTAAACTAAAAACAAACCCGGCATCTGACCTGTGAATTATATAACAATGAAAATAGTCATAACAAACGAACCATTTTTTAACTTCTCTCACTTTTATATATAAATCAACACTTTTGTGTTATCTAAAAATCGCTAAGAAAACCGAGCGTTTGAATGTCGAGTGACAGAGCTCTTAAGGCTCAATCCCCATTATCGACACGCTGCAGTCGACGAGGCTGTAAATGTGCACCTGGTTTAATGTTAGGGAAGGAAAGACAGTGAGGAAGGGGACTCGCCACATGATCTTATAAAATAACTGAGGACTAAAACAAAGAAGTCTCTAACACTTAATTCGGGACAGCTATGTTAATAATGGAAATTTATTAACCTTTTACCGACAAGAAGACATTTTTACAAACTGAAAAAGGTTCTCTTTTAAAACTTTCTTAAATATGTTTCGAGAATGCCCATCCTATTTTCCCCTTGGAAAACAGACATCTCTTTGTGTCTCATTCACATCATTCACAAGATGGAAATCGAGACTGAAAATTAAACAATCTGGTTTCTCCAGCAAACATGTATATCGCAGTGCAGAAGAGGAGCGGCTAAGTACGAGGCGTGTTCAAATGAATCCGGACCAAACTGCAGCAAGTAAACATACGTTCGATGCGCATGATTAAGTGACTTCTGATGTAAACAGCACATATCGACCGTCAAATTTGCAAAATGTCATTATCCTCCGACTCATAGTTTCCTCAGCAGACCGTTGAAAACAGGGCGGGTGGGATACGGAATCCGTTTAGAGTTGAACAGCGAGCGGTGATTCGGTTTCTAACAGCTGAGGACGGTCAACCAGTTGACATGCATCGCAGAATTCAGGCAGTGTATGGTGACAAAAGTATGTTGAACACAACAGTGAAGAGCTGGAAACGATGTTTAAAGAAGGACGTGAGTTAATGGCAGATCTTCCGAGACCAGGTCAGGCGCATCTCGTGCATCGTACGTACGGTCATTTGTTGCAGATTGGTCAGGTTATATTTGAACACGCCTCGTAAGTTAAAAACACTGACCAGCCTCGCACATAATGGTTGCGAGTGCCAGCTGGACAGCCTGAGAATAGTTGTCATTGGGTGAAATGTTGCTATGTTTCGTTAGATATTCACTAAGCGACTTTCATTTCCCCTGCCCACGCGCCAAAGCTCAGCTCGCGCGACATTGAGTTATCTGTTATCGTGACAAGTCATTGCACTCCAGCCACAATCTTGAATGACTGTGCAAGTTTCTGACCTGGAACTGAACTTTTGTTTGCTTTCGTTGTTAAGTCTCCTACTTAAGTAAACATGAAGTCACAATAATCATGACGTGCCTGGCCGAGTCGGAGGTTATCATTTGACCTACTGCCGTATTTCCGCTATTTTCGCCTTTGAAGACATGACTGTAAATGCCGCTTTTCATCTATTCCTCCCGTTTTGCGCCGTCTCCTTGAACTCCACCTATTAGAAGTCAGTTGTCCTACATTTGTTATTCACGGCTTTCCATCATGTGCGTATTTTCCCCATTTCTCTTTTCGTTCGGTTTTAACCTAGTTATATTATTAGGCATTTTCCTGGATATGCTGCACAGTTCTCTCACGCTCTCTTAGCCCCCTTTCTCTTCCTATCTTTCTCTTCCTATCTTTCTCTTCTTCTCTTACTCTAATTTTCTCTCTCACTAGAATCTCCAGTTGTATTTGTTATTGTCACGCTCTCTGACACATCATCATCTTCCTTACCATCATCTACCTGCCACTCCAGATGGCAGAGTATAGATTCAACATTGCATGTGGTTTACCCGAACCAGTGTTTTGTTATGAAATTCCGAATCCATTTGTTTACAGTACTGTTTCAGTAGCAATGGTGTTTACCTGGCGAGGTTGCTAGTCCCATGCAGTTCTCCCGTCACCTGTCTAGGCCTGACTGGCAGGAAACAATGGTTCCATTACCTATATCACGGGAACCCCTTCTGCCGTCGAGGCGAGTTCAAGAGTAACGACCATCAGCGCGAGAGAACGACGGATATGTTGTTTGTCTGCTGTGCATATCACAGTCATGGGTGATTCCAAACAGCTCACAGCGACAGTTCGGTGATGGGGAATTTGATATGCCGAGATCCGTACCAGGGCATTGAACAGTCTCCCACAAAGATCCACATCAGGACATTGACGCATTGAACACTCTCCCACCAGGATAGGCACCATGACATTGAACACTCTCCTACCAAGATCCACACCATGACATTGAACAATCTCTTACCAAGATCCACACCATGACATTGAACAATATCCTACCAAGATCCACACCATGACATTGAACAATCTCCCACCAAGATCCACACCATGACATTGAACAATCTCCCACCAATATCCACACAATGACATTGAACAATCTCCCACCAAGATCCACACCATGACATTGAACAATCTCCTACCAAGATCCACACCATGACATTGAACACTCTTCTACCAAGATCCACACCATGACATTTAACACTCTCCTACCAAGATCCACACCATGACATTGAACACTCTTCTACCAAGATTCACACCATGACATTGAACACTCTCCTACCAAGATCCACACCATGACATTGAACACTCTCCTACCAAGATCCACACAATGACATTGAACAATCTCCTACCAAGATCCACACCATGACATTGAACAATCTCTCGCCAAGATCCACACCATGACATTGAACACTCTCCTACCAAGATCCACACCATGACATTGAACAATCTCTTACCAAGATCCACACCATGACATTGAACAATCTCTCGCCAAGATCCACACCATGACATTGAACTCTCTCCTACCAAGATCCACACCATGACATTGAACTCTCTCCTACCAAGATCCACACCATGACATTGAACAATCTCTTACCAAGATCCACACCATGTCATTGAACACTCTCCTACCAAGATCCACACCATGACATTGAACAATCTCTCACCAAGATCCACACCATGACATTGAACAATCTCTTTCCAAGATCCACACCGAGACATTGAACAATCTCCCACCAAGATCCACACCATGACATTGAACAATCTCTCGCCAAGATCCACATCGGGACATTGAACAATCTCCCACCAAGATCCACACCATGACATTGAACACTCTCCTACCAAGATCCACACCATGACATTGAACAATCTCCCACCAAGATCCACACCATGACATTGAACACTCTCCTACCAAGATTCACACCATGACATTGAACACTCTCTCACCAAGATCCACACCATGACATTGAACACTCTCCTACCAAGATTCACACCATGACATTGAACACTCTCTCACCAAGATCCACACCATGACATTGAACACTCTCCTACCAAGATTCACACCATGACATTGAACACTCTCTCACCAAGATCCACACCATGACATTGAACACTCTCCTACCAAGATCCACACCATGACATTGAACACTCTCCCACCAAGATCCACACCATGACATTGAACACTCTCCTACCAAGATCCACACCATGACATTGAACAATCTCCCACCAAGATCCACACCATGACATTAAATACTCTCCCACCAAGATCCACACCATGACATTGAACACTCTCCTACCAAGATCCACACCATAGTATTGACGAATTGAACTCATTTCTTCTGCTGCTGTGTTCGTTTTGACGCTGTGTCTATGTTTACATCGACTATGCGATATATGTGCCTTTTGGCCCGACACACCCCATGTCAACTGGCTTTTGTGTGCCTTCCAGCTGTGACCCCTATCCCATGGTCAGACTGTCGAAAAGTCTCATTTGACACTCCTGTTTCCCTGGATCTTTTGCGCGGATGTTCTATAACTATGACATCTTGTTATCTAATACAAAATATATAATATTGACGCCGAGATATTGGTTAGCTCTTCAATTTTGTCGATGCGTTCTTCTTCATCTTTTTTTTCTTATTCTCCTCATTCTCCTTCTTCATCTTTTTTTTCTTATTCTCCTTCTACAAAATTGGATCTCAAATAATCATATCTAATTAATGCGAAAAATTTGAAGTGTGTCGGCCTACTGTGCACTTCTCAATTATGCTGGAGAGGGCGTTCAAATCAGTTCCAATATATGCTATCAGGTCTATCCACAGTCCTGTGTCATTTATATTTCCTTCGGCTCCTTCTTATGCCTCAGTTTAATGCCGTCAATCACTTTGTAGTATTTTTCGCTTGATTAAATTCCCGCTTTCGATGCAATTTCAGAATGGTTTCACTGCCAATGCTTCGCATGGGTTCACTAATTCCACTTATTCACTGTTTCGGTATTTTCGCATACATTTTTCTTTAATTACTTACTACCGATTTCTCTATCACAGTTACCACCACTGTCTTTCTTCTTCCAGATCGGTGCCATAGTAGCGAGCAGTCATTGATCTGGCTCATTTCTTTCTTTCCATGCTTTTGTAAAGATTTGCTCTAACAATTTTAATCTTGAAAATATTTTATTTAGTTAGATTTGAGATTACGACCAAATATTTTTGCCCGGCTGCCTTTCTTCTGGTCGAATCGCTCGTTGTGGAGTACACATGCGAGTATATACATACAAACACCCCGTCTTTGGGACCAAAGTTCTGAAACTTAGATGACGAGGACAAACAGATAACGCTGCCTCAATTCGGTATGTGTAAACAATGTCTACAGGTCACATTATGTTGTATCCGAACTGCCATTTGATTCAGCTGTGAGTGAGATTCTCTGTACAAATTGGTCCCATGTTTTTAGCTTGCGACATGGCGGCCACTATAGCAGAGAGGTAAGACGCCTGCGACTCAAGAAAATCACGAGACTTTGTGTTCGAATCTCGCAAGTTTCAAGCTCCACTTGAGCAGCGCATGAACTGCAGCGGTCAGCGACCCATAGCTGACTGCTACCGTCAGGACCAGCGAAACAGAGCTGCCAAGACCCTTCTACACCTCCACGCGGTGATCCTGGATAACAGGCTGCAACAGAGCAGACTGGATAAAGAGAAGGGATCAAAGAGGTACTCAAAAAATACTTCCTGAAGTCGGATGTGTTGGATCGAATGGTGGAAATATCGCCGTCAGGTTGCAAACTACGACACAACGCATTCCGTTCTCTGGACTACATTCTGCTTCTTAGACCCGTGTCAGGGTTTGGTATCGGGAGACTGAGAAGGAAGTCAAGCCAAACCAAGCTACACTTGGTCTCAAGTAATGTGAGATTATTTCATCTTGCGACGGTCTATCAACTCAGAGGTCACGTCCATCAACTCAGAGGTCACCTCCATCAACTCATAGGTCACGTTCATCAAATCAGAGGCCACGCCCATCAACTCACAGGTCACGTCCATCAACTCATATGTCACGTCCATCAAATCACAGGCCACGCCCATCAACTCAAAGGTCACGTTCATCAAATCAGAGGCCACGCCCATCAACTCACAGGTCACGTCCATCAACTCATAGGTCACGTCCATCAAATCACAGGCTACGCCCATCAACTCAGAGGTTACGTCCATCAACTCAGAGGTCACGCCCATCAAGTCAAAGGTCACGCCCATCAACTCATAGGTCACGTCCATCAAATCACAGGCCACGCCCATCAACTCAGAGGTTACGTCCATCAACTCAGAGGTCACGCCCATCAAGTCAAAGGTCACGCCCATCAACTCAGAGATCACGTCTATCCACTCAGAGGTCACGTCCATCAACTCAGAGGTCACGTCCATCAACTCAGAGGTCACGTCCATCAACTAATCGGTCGCGTGTCCACGCTGGGCACATAAAAGAACAGTCAGCAGTTGAACGCTGAAAAGAGTAGGCTGTTGTCCTATCGTGTGGCCGGGGGAGGGGGGGGGGAAGAACCAGAGGAGAACTTAATCGACATCATGTGCTAGATCCAGTCGTCTCGACTAACACGCCTTGCTACTGGACTAAGGTAGCTCAGGTCGAGACAGTGCATTTGATGAACGCGCAGTCTTTCCTATCTTAAATGTAATTAAAGCGCAAGTAACAGTGTCAGACCTTAGACACTCTATTCTTACACTGTCAACATCAACGCTTTCACCAGGATAACTTTTATCCAGATATCTAGACTTACCATGCAACAATACAAGCCGTTATCAACGAGAAGAAGAAGAAGAAGAAGAAGAAGAAGAAGAAGAAGAAGAAGAAGAAGAAGAAGAAAAAAGAAGAAGAAGAAAGAAGAAGTGGAAGAAAAAGAAGAAGAAGAAAAAAAATAAGAAGATGAAGAAGAAAAAGAAGAAGAACAATAACAACAATAACAACAAGAATAAGCAGAAGAATAATAAAATACGACATTGGTTTTTAGATTGCGTACACATATATTTTTACAGTAAATAGATGGAAAATTTGGTTACTGCTGAAATGATGTTTCGAATTCACTACTTTCTTCTTCAAAATAAAAATAGCTTAACGTTCCCAGAAAAGAAATGTATAGTCCCAAGCGTGTAGAATTGATGAACAGAAAAATACAGGTATATTTGAATCAAATTTTGCAGGGTATACGCTTTGTAGCTAAAAATGTTGCATGAAAAATATTTATTTGTGCATACAAGAAAATGGTTATTTTTTTAATTTTTTTTTATTTTATGTGTTTGCCTCACTAGTTTCTACTGGCGGAGGCGCGCCTATTCCACCCCAGACCGTAGTCAATTTGGGCGATATTAAGACGCATAAACCAGTGCTTGGATGCGTGAGTGTATCTGTTTGTACCTAACCTGGTGTTTCCGTGATGTTCCTCCCGTTGTTCCTCGCTTCTAATTATCCTTTCGTTATGTGTTTGCCTCCCTAGTTTCTACTGGCGGAGGCGCGCCTATTCCGCCCCAGACCGCAGAAAATGGTAATGAGCATTTATATATATATATATATATATATATATATATATATATATATATATATATATACGCATATATATAAACTATAACACTGAAAATATATGTATCTGTTTGTCCGTCTTGCAAAAACTTTCGAATGTGAGCTCCAGCGACCTAGCGACGTGAAACGTAGACAGTTCATGCTGTCTAAAATTTCTAGCTGCAATTATTTTCATCTCACTGTGTCGTTTCCTTCGGATTTAACTAACATTAACGATAACGAAGTTAACTATTTGCAGCGAACGTATTCTTTTGGTATACGTACATCGGCATTTTTTGTATAGCGTGGTTGATCAAAGTCGGATACTCAAGGTCACAGAACCAATCCATGTTTAGCTGAACTGATCATTATAAGGGGAGGTCAGTCTTTTGACACTGGACAATGCCCGGGCTGAGGCGTTTTGACGATGTTCTCTCGTGAGCTGTCAGTTTTGTAACTTTCGTTCTATCATTTGAGTGCAGTGTTGTTCTGACTGAGTTGCCTGTGTGAATTCTTAGCGATCGATGCAATGTGTTTCAAGTCACTCTGACAGCCTGAAGTCACTACCGTATTGTGTGTATTAATTGTGTGTGTGTGCGTATATATATATATATATATATATATATATATATATATATATATATATATATATATATATATAGAGAGAGAGAGAGAGAGAGAGAGAGAGAGAGAGAGAAGAAGGAGGCGACCAAGACTCAGATTTACATCTCAGGCACTCAGATATATTAAAGTACGAACCAGTGCTGAAACCAAGAGAGCTGCAGAGGATATGGTCCAATGGAGACATGCTTAGACAACTCTATAACCAGTATAAGGACTTATCAACCAGAGGATGAATGAGTCGGACTAGGAGCGAGCGCATTGGGGACATGATGATGGAGAAGGTTGTAAGAAATTGGGCTTAAAAGTTTAATACTTATAAAAGTGTCCTGGACAACGTCTGGTACTACAGCTAGTAAAATCTATTTTTTTTTAGAATCACTGGATGTTTCCAGGTTGCAGAATTGTGATACATGTACTTGCTTATACTGCTACTGATTTGTCGCGCCTCTGTAGCGTAGTGATATAGTGTTCGCTTCTCGCAATAAAGGTACAAGGTTTGATTTCTATTATCTGCACTCTCCAGTCAAGCCAGCAATAAAATTAGTACATGGCATATTGCAAGTAAGGAAAGGCTGCGAGGAAGGGAACTGGTCACCCTAACTAATAAGAATATGTAGTCTAGTAAAATGAAGTCTCAAATACTTTATCCTTGACAGTAGTGTCATCAATATAAATATTTTATCTTGATCTTATTGGAATACTGGAATTAAAGTATTCAATCAGATAGATTGGTGATTAAAGTCGGCTAGCCAAAAGCCACCCTTTTGTTTTGTAAATCGATCTGGTCGGCGCCCTTACAAGGTGAATTTCCGTGACTTTCCTGATTTGTCTTTCGGACTTTCATTTGGCTATTAGCACTTCAGTGTGTAGGCAGTTTTTTTTTGTCTTGCGGTTTACTAGGCCTCCAGCCTCCAGCTTTTTTAATCCTGTTGATATTTGCCTTTCTGGAAGATACAGCGCGTGGACTGATCTGGCAGCAACCAGCGACTACAAACTGCTGGCACCTTGCATCAGATTCAGCTAACCATAGCTTGTCAAGACCCTATTCCACCTCACAGCGGTGGGCACTGGAAACAGGCTGCACTAGTGTAGTCTGTCTAATAGAATTGGGATCAAAGTGTGAAGGCAAACTAGGAGCCCAAAACAGTCAGCTGAAACTGAATATGTCGGGTCGAGAGGCGTAGATGTCGCAGCCTTGCTATAAACTAAGACACGTCACAACGTACTTTTCAGAAGCGACGCTGAATTAGAAAATAAGATTAAGCTTGCATAACAGTATAGGGTTTGCATTCTGCTTTTGGCGGGGCTGGTAACCCGGTAGAAAGAGGCGATAACGAGAAATTTACCCCAATACACAACAAGAGAAGAACATAGAAGTCAAAAAGTGTGTCGAAAAGAGTCCCAGAAACGAAGCGCCAGGGATAGATGGTATTACAACAGAGGCCGTATGAGCATACGAAGATATAATAGCAAAATGGCTGACAAGAATAATTAATGTGGCATGGAAAGCAATGGATGATCCAGAGAACTGGCAACAATTATTTGTATCCGTATATGAAAAATAAAGGTAACGAAAGACGCTTTGAAAAATACACGGGGTTATCCCTCTTGAGCCAAACAAGTAAAATGTACTCGAAGTTTCTGGAAAACAGATCAAGACCAATAGTCGAATAACAATTAAGTAACACACAGTTTGGCTTCAGAAAAGGAAGAGGTTGGACAGAGTTTCTATTTACTCTAAGACAGATTTGTGAAGAAATTATTGAATACAACCAGAAATAAAACATCGTTTGACATCAGGAGAAAGCATTTTCTCGAGTTAATTGAAACAGCCTATGGTAAATTCTGGAAAAAATATGGACTGCAAAGATAATTATTGAGAAATGTAATAAAAATGTTTAAAAACAGCCAAAACTACAGAGAACACCAAGCGGACTAACTTATTTGTTTTGCGGCTAAAACCATGGTAATACATGGATGTGTACTGTCACCACTTTTATCCTTGTATTCATGGAACAAAGAACAATTGAAGATAAACCACCGGAAACTACAACAATGAACTAGCTCCTCTTTGTAGATGATTAGATCATCTTTCATTCAAATGAACAAAAACCTCCAAGATCATCGGAATGCCCTGGACAATGCATGCATCAGCTATAATATGAAGATTTATACAGCAAAGACAGAGACAATGGAAATCAGCAGAACAGAAAAGAAACTAAATACTCAGGTGTAAAGCACAGAACTTAAACAGGTAAACGAATTCAAATACTTGGGTAGCGTTTTCACACAATATGGAGGAGCAGATACACACTCACACGTATCCATCCACTTGCCAATGTGTCCTGATATTGTCCAAAGTACTTCTGTTTGGAGTGGAAAGAGCGTACCTTCGTCAGTAGAATCCAGAGAAGCAAGGCTTTAATTAAAAAATTGTTGAACCAGATGTAACCAGTAAGCTTTTGGCTCTGACAATCATGAAATAAGCGAAATAGCATTTTCTTCTGCAAAATGTTCTACAATATCTTCTTCTTCTTCTTCGATCAACTGGTGCAATGCTTCTAGGCTGGTGAGGTTCACACAGGAGACTGTGCGCTTCGGGTCTTCGTCGGTCCCGCACATCTTTTTGAGCGTAGACACAATATCAAAGAAGCATGCGAGTGCACGTGTGTAATATGGGGACCAGAAACTATAACGTACCAGACATGTCATAAGAAGCCACAAAGGAAATATGGGCACGGGGCTTGCTATCACATCCTGTAGAAACTTTAAGCCACTTAAACTGTAATAGACATAGGTTTTCCACGACAGCATGTACCTTTTGCAGTCTACGCTCGACAGTGATGTAAAAACGTTTTGATGATGATGAACGTTTTGACGATGATGATGGTGATGATGATGATGATATGCATACGTGAACGGGTTGAAACAGATGTTTGGAAATTGTGCGATATCTCTACGACTTTCACTCCAAGTGAGGCGTAACTGCAGAGCCTTGTAATGTATTATTATTGATTAATGTTTAAATATATATATATAATACTTTGCTGATCCATGACATCAAACACAAGCAAGTTTGGATTGTAAGCTGTGCTTCTACTTTCTACTTACTTCACCACAACACACCCCCCCCCCCCCCCCAGATGAAATGAATGAGAAAAGGGAGAGAGAAAAAGGTGACGACAAAAACTCACATGGAGAAAAGAGGTCGAGACAGGTGCCATTTGAAATGTAAGATGGAAGGTGTGTGTTCAGCGGTTGGGGCCCTTAGAGAAGACGAGTAATAAATGAAGAAATTTGACATGATATATTTACACAGAAGGTGAGACACAATGACATGCATGATATATATATATATGTACAGAAGGTGAGACATACATGATATATATATACACAGACGGTGAGACACAAGGACATGCATGATATATATACACAGACTGTGAGACACAAGGACATGCATGATATATATACACAGACGGTGAGACAGAATGAATTACATGCATGTATATAAACAGAAAGAGGATGAAATGTTTGATCATTTGACAAGAATGTCTGAAAAATATACTAATCGAACAAGGTTTTAACAAACGACAGCAGAGCTTCAGCGCTAAAGCAAGACCCAAAGAAGGATTGATTCACGTTGACAAAGAAGCACTACAGAGGTATGGATTGAAAATATCAACGACCACATAAATGGACCACAAAAGAGTGCCTTTCTCCAACGTTATTTATCGACATACATGTATAAAATAAAATTGGAATTGGACAAATGTTTGTAGACGATTTCTTTACATTATAAAAATATTCAAAAAAGGTGACAATCGATAGCGCAAGGGGTAATAGAACATATATCTCCTTAGTATCCCTGGAGAAGTTTATTTCCTTACTTTCCGTATCCAAACACCCAGTCATATAACGTCCATCCAGTGTCCCGCGATTTGAACTGCCCTGTATTTAACATTCAGCATATCGCTCTCGTCACATCTATCCGGTAGGTTGGGACAAATCATCAGATGACCTGGATCTTGTACTGCACCCTAGTCACGCGTGTCGCCGTCTCAGAGAGTCCATTTATTCATGTTATTCCTACATCATGATACTCTACTTCGAAGTCTATTGATTGAATTCCAAAGTGAGTAGGGTAAGTTACCTCCAGGCGAAAATGTATCCTAAAGTTCGATCCCTGGGTCCTGTATATTTCGGGCCATAATTCCGTGCGACGACTTTCAGGGCTTTAATGTACGGGCTTTGTTGATTTAAGGAAACTATGCATGGAATTGTCTTGTGATTTGCTCCTGGTGTTCAAACATTGGGTGTCTAGGGTCGTTTTCCTGTTACTCTCGTTCAATTTCAAATTGGGGATTCCGTGGCAAAGTGGTTAAGCCGTCGGCCTCGTGATCAGGTGGTGTGGGTTCGACTCCGGACTCCGACTTCTTTTTCACGGGTGCTTGAGTCCTCTGCATTATCGTAGTCGCCCCCTAGTCGTCTTGTCCTTGACTTGCCACTGAGGTCAGGCGGCACGAGACAGAGAGTGGGGATAAAAAGTATCGCAGTTAATCCTTACTAAAAATAGCGCTAGCAAAATAAATTATGCCATCATCGCCTACGATGGACTGTGGCCTTTGCCTTTTTTTCGTTCAAATTCAGCAGCCAGACTTCTGGCATAGCTTACTTTAGGATATTGGAGCAGAGGTAAAAGAAGTCTGGCTGAGCCACAGATAGGCCAGGCCAAATGCAGTTTGACGATAAACAGTAAAGGTTTTAAAATCGCACAGGGACAAATCATAGGTAAAGCGCTTGTATAACGATGAAATGCGCCGATGTTTCTTGGACCTGGAAAAGGCATTCGATGAGGTTCCCTGAAGCAGGTTTTGGAAATGCCTGGAAAGGAGGAACATGTCAGGACTCTTTGACCTGCGACATACAGAGTTTCTATAAGCCTTACAGAAACTACATTAGGACAAGAAACCAATGGTCCGAAGAGTCCAAGACCAGCAGGGGTGTGCAGTAGCTAAGCGAGATGATGATGTTAGGGTAAGCCGAGTCATGCACATAAAGGGGCATATTCATTCACATGTTCTAAGAATAGAAATCCAGTCAGGAACGGTCGGCCTGATTGTGTGGCTGTTGGGCTGTTAGAAAAAAATATGTTGCTAATGACCGTCTCCTAACTACCAATTGATCTTATTCCTACGCTGTCTGAGGCTGGACGTAATCAACTACGCCATCGCTTCACTGTGCTTAAATAAAAATCACCATTACAATTTCAATTTCTAATTTACTTCACATCTGTTTTCTGTGAAAGGAAGTCTCAAATTCTTCACAAAATGTCTGGGATAGCCCATGATATCCTGTCTATTCTAACGTGTGGCTACTGGGTGTAAGATAGAGTGATATTATATCACCATAACTCTTCATACTACTCATAAATGATGTCACGAGAGTCTGGAAAAAGAGAATTATAAAGTACTCAGTGGGGTACTGGAAAATGAGACCGTCTATATATCGAATCTAACGTTTGCCAATGATGTGACATTGATTACTAGATCAAAGGCACATCTCCAAACCAACCTTCAAATCTGGAAAGAAGAAATGAGGAAGGGATGGATTAACACTTCCAAAACAAAGCCCACGATGGTCGGGAGATAGAGGAGACATCACAACGTTTTGCGGGGGAACATCCTCTGGAAGAGGTCAAGCAGTTCAAATACCTTGGAGCTGTAATAGGCCAGAAAGGAAATAAGAATTGCAAACTCAAAGAACAGCCAATCGTAGCCTTTGATATGCTATAAGTAGTGGATCGATTGGTCAAATCAGAAGTAGATAATTCAACTAAGATAGTGTATTGCATCACCTATTGCACCAGTCTTGACTTACAGATGTGAATCATTGAGAGTGACCAACAAAACAGAAAATTCAGCTCCAAGTTTCTGAAATGAGATTTCTAAGAAAGGCTGCTCAAGTAACAAAGGATAGACGCCATCTTGAAGCCCAGTCGTTACAGACTCGAGTGGAGGAATTTCAATTTCGGTGGTTTGGCCATATCTGTAGAACGAAACGAAAAATCGCTTCCGATGCCGTCAAGGGAAGCTTAAAGTTTGTCCAATCCCCTAGAACGACCCAAGGTCCGCTGTGACGACAACATCAGACAATCTATAAACGACTAGGCTCGAACCAGTTAGGCATACAGCGGATATAAAAGCCTGGCGCTCTTTCTGACAACCCTCTACGCAACAGGGTAGAAGATGTGCTAAAGTAAGTAAGGTAGAAGTTTTTATCGAGATGTGAGGAAAGCTACTGCACCCTGCCACAACGTCCTTTTCAGGGCGCACGACAGAATAAACCTGCTCATTTTGGGCATTTTAAACAACAACAATAACAACAACTAAGTAAGTAAAGTAGAAGTCTCTACACCACAAGGAAATGGTGTGCTATTACGTAAGTAAAGTAGGAAGATTCTAAACTCCAGGACCGAAGATGGGAGACTAAGTAAGAATAATTTCAGCTATCCTATATCAATAAAAATCCTATTATTGATCTCGCAAAACAGCCACTTCATCAATAGCTCCAGTACGTCTGCCGTAAGACTTATGCCTTCACGTCGTCTGCTATGAGATTAATCATAAGCGCTTGCAAACATAAGTATTAGATTTACAGTACCTAGTTTTTGTTTGGAGTTTCTACTCTCCCATTCCATCCCCGCTCTTCACCTCCCTTCCTCATCTCTACTTATTATTTTACGAATACTTTTTTTTTGTTTCAACGCTTATTTCTATTTCTTCCTTTCCCCTTCCCCCCTTTTCCAACTCTAACTCCCACATTCCCCCTTTCCCATTCAAATCCCCTCCCACTCCATCACTTCTCAACCCCCCCCCCCCCCCCCCCCTTCACCCTTATCCGACCTTCAGCTCATTGAAGTACATATTACATGTACTCAGCTTCACTCTCTCTCTCTCTCTCTCTCTTTCTCTCTCTCTCTATCTCTATATATATATATATATCTCTCACACACACATACACACACAGATTATCAGTCTCATTATTTTCTTCCACACACACTCTCTTTCTTTCACACACAGACGCCATCTCAGACACATAGACAAACATACTCCAAATACACCTCACGCCTACCATCACAGACACACACTATCTCACGCACACAAATACCCACACACACACTATATCCTACACAAGTACAAACAAAGACACTGAATCAGACATAAACGGTCTCTCTCTCTCTCTTTCTCTCTCCTATCGCATGCTCAATACTGTGTAATCCATTTCTCCAAGTTTAATTCCTTTTTAGAAATTACTCTCAAACTTATATCCGAACTATAGGGCCGCGGTAGCGCAGTGGGCAGTGTACCATCTTAACAGCCAAACGATCAGGGTTCAATCCCCACTTGGTGCGGGATTTCTTTCCAATCGCAAATTGGAATCTATGGTTTACCCAGCTTAATAAATTGGGTCCCAAAGAAATCTGTGAAGTAAAGTACTGGCACCACCACCCATTATGTTCCGCGAGTCACCAAATAATATGGGCCCCACTCCATATTTACCATCCGCCGAACCGCGTGAAATTGGATTTCTGCACATGGATATATAAATTAAACCAACATCATATCTCCGATTTGAGAAGGTTGTGAAAAGGGAGGTAACTAGACCAAGATTTAATCTTGAGAAGGTTGTGAACAGGGAGGTAACTAGACCAAGATTTGATCTTGAGAAGGTTGTGAACAGGGAGGTAACTAGACCAAGATTTGATCTTGAGAAGGTTGTGAACAGGGAGGTAACTAGACCAAGATTTGATCTTGATAAGGTTGTGAACAGGGGGGTAACTAGACCAAGATTTGATCTTGAGAAGGTTGTGAACAGGGAGGTAACTAGACCAAGATTTAATCTTGAGAAGGTTGTGAACAGGCAGGTAACTAGAACAAGATTTAATCTTGATAAGGTTGTGAACAGGGAGGTAACTAGACCAAGATTTGATCTTGAGAAGGTTGTGAACAGGGAGGTAACTAGACCAAGATTTAATCTTGAGAAGGTTGTGAACAGGGAGGTAACTAGACCAAGATTTAATCTTGAGAAGGTTGTGAACAGGGAGGTAACTAGACCAAGATTTGATCTTGATAAGGTTGTGAACAGGGAGGTAACTAGACCAAGATTTGATCTTGAGAAGGTTGTGAACAGGGAGGTAACTAGACCAAGATTTGATCTTGAGAAGGTTGTGAACAGGGAGGTAACTAGACCAAGATTTAATCTTGAGAAGGTTGTGAACAGGGAGGTAACTAGACCAAGATTTAATCTTGAGAAGGTTGTGAACAGGGAGGTAACTAGACCAAGATTTAATCTTGAGAAGGTTGTGAACAGGGAGGTAACTAGCCAAGATTTAATCTTGAGAAGGTTGTGAACAGGGAGGCAACTAGACCAAGATGTGACCTTGAGAAGGTTGTGAACAGGGAGGTAACTAGACCAAGATTTAATCTTGAGAAGGTTGTGAACAGGGAGGTAACTAGACCAAGATTTAATCTTGAGAAGGTTGTGAACAGGGAGGTAACTAGACCAAGATTTAATCTTGAGAAGGTTGTGAACAGGGAGGTAACTAGACCAAGATTTAATCTTGAGAAGGTTGTGAACAGGGAGGTAACTAGCCAAGATTTAATCTTGAGAAGGTTGTGAACAGGGAGGCAACTAGACCAAGATGTGACCTTGAGACGGTTGTGAACAGGGAGGTAACTAGACCAAGATTTAATCTTGAGAAGGTTGTGAACAGGGAGGTAACTAGACCAAGATTTAATCTTGAGAAGGTTGTGAACAGGGAGGTTAGGAAACCAAGATTTGATCTTGATAAGGTTGTAAACAGGGAGGTAACAAGACCAAGATTTTATCTTGATAAGGTTGTGAACAGGGGGGTAACTAGACCAAGATTTGATCTTGAGAAGATTGTGAACAGGGGGGTAACTAGACCAAGATTTGATCTTGAGAAGGTTGTGAACAGGGAGGTAACTAGACCAAGATTTAATCTTCAGAAGGTTGTGAACAGGGAGGTAACTAGACTAAGATTTAATCTTGAGAAGGTTGTGAACAGGGAGGTAACTAGACCAAGATTTGATCTTGATAAGGTTGTGAACAGGGAGGTAACTAGACCAAGATTTGATCTTGAGAAGGTTGTGAACAGGGGGGTAACTAGACCAAGATTTAATCTTTAGAAGGTTGTGAACAGGGAGGTAACTAGACCAAGATTTAATCTTGAGAAGGTTGTGAACAGGGAGGTAACTAGCCAAGATTTAATCTTGAAAAGGTTGTGAACAGGGAGGTAACTAGAACAAGATTTAATCTTGAGAAGCTGAAGCCCCCGAAGATAGTGGAGGCTTTTGGAGCGATGATGTGAGGAAGACTGACGCCCCTCTTGGTTCTTAACGAAGAGGCAGATATTGAGACGATAACTGAGGCCTTGAATTCGGCCTTGATATCCACGGCAACTGAGGTCTTAAGGAAGCGAAAAGTAAAGAAGAAGTCATGAATTACAAATGAAATACTCGAGTTATGTGACAAGAGAAGATTATTGAAGAGGTAGAAGAATACCCTGAATGGGATTACAAAATACAGACAGATAAATGGAAACATAAAGGCCGATATGAAAAAGGTCAAGGCAGAATGGATAACTGCTCAGTGCTCAGATATCGAACAAAATCTGGGAAGAAACGATGCCAAGGGATTATATAAAATAGTCTAGGAACTAGTAAGGCTTATTCAAGGTCGCAATACAACGATTCAGGATAAGAGAGGGAAATGTCTCACAGAATCCAAAGACATTCCGGCTCGTTGGACAGAGTAACGCCCTGAATTATAAAGGCATCAGAGTCGAGGTGACCCCGGAAATGCAATGGCCCCCGAAATTAATATTTTAGAGGAGAATCAACCGATAACAAGAGAGGAAGTAACTGAAGCGCTCAAGATGCTAAAAAGGGGGAAAGCTGTAGGTGTGGATAATATCCCAGCAGAGCTCCTACAAGTGGGAGGTGAGGTAATAATTGAGGCTCTGACATTGTATTCCTGTATCATATATGGGATATTGTTCCTAGAACTTTCTTGTATTTCTATATCATTTATGGGATATTGTTCCTAGAACTTTCTTGTATTTCTGTATCATATATGGGATATTGTTCCTAGAACTTTCTTGTATTTCTGTATCATATATGGGATATTGTTCCTAGAACTTTCTTGTATTTCTATATCATTTATGAAATATTGTTTCTAGAACTTTCTTGTATTTTTGTATCAAATATGAGATATTGTTCCTAGAACTTTCTTGTATTTCTGTATCATATATGGGATATTGTTCCTAGAACTTTCTTGTATTTCTGTATCACATGTTTGGTATTGTTTCTAAAACTTTCTGTTATTCCTGTATCATCATATATGAGGCTATTGTTCCTAGAACTTTCTTTGACATTCAGAAGACTACTCCATACCCAGCAGGCCTGTGTAAATGGCGTGTGCGCAATGACATGCGTTCCCAAGTCTGTTAACTTTGAGATGGTTCATCGGTACTGTTAGTGACCTCTTGCGATGTAGCTTCTTTTCAGTGGGCAGGTGGTTTTACCCTCGTCTCCACTAGACATCACTAGGACTAACATACACGCATTCAGACACACAGTCATACAGCCAGGTAGGTTGGTGTACACTAGGGTAAGTCAATAAGTAGATCACAAACTGGTATGGGATAGCTGAAAGATGTAGTTGGTAGCTTCTAACAGTTTCACTCCGAGGTAGCAACATCCCACTTTGTGATTACTGTAGGTAGCAGACGCTAGGTGTCGTATGGCGGCCATGCTCACAGAGTGTACAATAAAAAATGGCGTGCTGTTGAGGTTGTTTTTTGTGGTTTTTTAAAATAAAAAGTCTTTCTGCAAAGAATATTCATGATGAAATACGTACTTCCTGTTTACGATGAGAAGTCATTGTCGCCTAATATTTGCATAACTGGGTCGACACATTTTCTCAAGGACGCTCAAATATTGTTAACGAAGCCCGACCTGGTCTGGTTCTTCTTCTACTGTCGTCTCACTTTCTACCGGGTTGTAGCCCAGTTTGGTCTCACTTTCTACCGTGTTGTAGCCCAGTGTGGTCTCACTTTCTACCGGGTTGTAGCCCAGTTTGGTCTCACATTGTACCGGGTTGTAGCCCAGTGTGGTCTCACTTTCTACCGGGTTGTAGCCCAGTTTGGTCTCACATTGTACCGGGTTGTAGCCCAGTGTGGTGGTATGTATTTGTCTTTCGCCTCTTTCGTAGATCGAGTAACATTTTTCCCCATTTTACGGCAAGTCTCTTTTACGCTGTCTAACCCCCCCCCCGCCCCACCCCCACCCCCACCCCCCTCTTCCTTGGTCTACCTCTAGCACCAGTATTTCATAACAGTCTCTGTTCTTGAGTCCCAAGGCGGGAAAGGTAGACCTGGACCAGAGCAGACGTGGACAAGAAAGCTACAGACAAACATAACGGAAATATGAAAGATGTGGACTGTACAGATGGTCCTGGATTCGGTGTGTGTTTAGTGGAGACCTGTGCTGCATATGGATATGTTTTGATTGGTTTGAACTAAGGAGTTCTACAATCAGGGCATCAGAAAAGCGAAAAATAGACAGAAGAAGTGAATCGTCTTACAAGGCGAATACAAAAAGAAGGACTAAAGTTCACACCAATTTCCAGGTAAGTGCCTTGACTTCTTCCTACTAAGGAGCAAAACATTACAACCATCCGTCGTAGACACAGATAGATCAGCGACAAGAACTATTAAAACGGGCGGGAGAGACATTAAATAACGGACAGTAAATTCTACATGTCACTGTTCATTGAAAAATTCTCAAACATGTTTAAGTCTGATGCTGAGGCACCAAGAACAGCTGCATTACCCATAATGGAAAATATGGACCATGCCAAAGAGAAGATAGTTTTCCTTACATATTCTCATATTGGCTGTCAGAAACCATAAAAACAATTAATTGTACAGCCTGTCCAAGGCACTCATGAATACCGGCTACAGTTTCGACAATGTGAAAACTCAGTAGATTCTTGTTCAGTGTAAGATATACGGAAACACGTAAGATATAGGGAAACACGTAAGATATACGGAAACACGTAAGATATACGAAAACACGTAAGTTATAGGGAAACGCGTAAGATATAGGGAAACGCGTAAGATATAGGGAAACACGTAAGATATACGGAAACACGTAAGATATAGGAAAACACGTAAGATATAGGGAAACACGTAAGATATAGGAACACACGTAAGATATAGGGAAACACGTAAGATATACGGAAACACGTAAGATATACGGAAACACGTAAGATATACGGAAACACGTGAGATATACGGGAACACGGATGCAGACAGACTAGCCAAAAAAGGCGATAGCAAACCCAAACGGAAGACACGGCTACACATGAAGAGATAAAAACCATCTTATAAATTAACATCAAAGACCAACGGCGCAGACAACAGCCAGGGTCTGATACCTGCAGAAGCATACTGCTTCTTACCAACAAGAGATCGGGTTACAATATTCAGACAGCATGCAGGTCACTGCAGAGTGAAAAACCACCTGTTCAACACTTAAAGAGATGGGCCACACAGACATGTTTCATGTGGCGAGAATAAACGAAATGTCGACTGTGTTCTCAGCGACTGCATGGGAGGAGCAGCGTGACAGCATGGCCCTCCTCAGCCTAAGTAATGGCTATACTCTTTGACGACCAGAGAAGTATAGGACGGACCAGGAAGTTTTATGAAGGAAAAAGATCCGATTAATTGAGAGACAAAGAAAACGGATATGGATTGAAGAAGAACGTGTGGCATGTTGCTTCTGGTATTACCAGCCCTCCATTTTAGTTCTCGTTCGTTGATGACCATTTGTTGTAGAGGAAATGTCACATGGGGGCTACGATTGTCATTCTTTGCAGAAGCACTGAAAACAACACACACAAGGTAAACGTATTATTTGTGTTAAAACGTCGCTTTAATGAAGGTTAGGAAGAGGAAGATGTGGTGGAGGGGAAGAAAAAGTATAGTGAGAACAAAATGAAGATTGAAAAGCTTTGGTCAAAGAGAAAAAAATAAAGAAGAAGAAAAGTAGTAAAAAAAAGGAGACACAGAACGACGAAAAGAAATAAAGGAAGAACAAATATAAGAAGAAGAAGAAGAAGAAGAAGAAGAAGAAGAAGAAGAAGAAGAAGAAGAAAAAGAAACTGGTGTAGAAAAGAAGGGAAAGAAAAAGATAAGTAAAATGAAGTAAAAGACAAAAAAGAAGAACAAGAAAAAATCTACAAATGAGAAAAGTAAGCAAAAACTCGTTTTCAAGTGGATATGAAGACAAAAAAGAAGGAAATGAAGATGAAGAAGATGAAGGATAAAGAATAACAACAACAATAACAACAAAACAGCAACAACAAGAAAAATCAGAAGAAGAAGCAGAAGAAGAATGGGGAGAAGAAAAAGAAAGAAGAAGATGTTTAAAAGGAAAAGAAAAAGAAGAAGAAGAAGAAGAAGAAGAAGAAGAAGAAGAAGAAGAAGAAGCATCGCTTCAGGTAGCAGCTCCTAAATAGATGACAAAACAATGCACTGATCAATAGTGTTAACTTCGATAGTATGTACATGTCTCAGCCTTCTGTGTGCTGTACTTTACTTGGAGAGACTCTCCAGGAATGCCAGCGTCTGCAGGAATTATGCTTCTAGATCCGTCAATCATCCGGAACACAGGTCACGCGACCCCAAGTGGGGGGATGAGGGTGGGGGGGGCGTGAGGGGACATAACAACGCCGGTCGCGTGCGGGAGCGTGGGAAAGCACGAGCGAGGTCAAAGGTGTACTCTACAACTGTAAGTACAACTGTGTACAATGAAGGACTGTTTTTGCTATTTCCTTTCCTTCTTGTTTTTTGGTTCCTTTCTTCTCTGCGCACTTCAATATGTAAATAAATCCCAGACAAAAACTCCAGGGAGTTCTGAAGAGAAAGGAAAAGAAATGGGTCTGCTAACTAGAAAAAGAAAAGCGAATGTATGAGAGCGAGAGTGCTACGGTGGACGGATAGAGCGGATGAATAAATCAAAATCAAGCTTACAGCCTGCCCGTACATTCAGTTCAGAGATTCAGGAGAGACCTGAGATGAGTATGGGGCAGGTTTGACAGTGATTGAAGGATAGGATGCAATCTTAAAAGCTATGATCAGCTAATGACATTTCAATGCACGCACCTTCCATTTGGGTGGATCAAAAGATAGACTTACTCCTTATATAAGATATATATATTCCAACAGACAGTCTGTCGTGAGAGAGACGTTCTGCAAACGACATGCTACATCATGACGATGATATATGTTTATGTGTGTGTGTGTATGTGTTTGTGTGCGTTTGTGTGTGTCTGTGTGCGTGTGGGTGTGTCTAGTATATAGTCTTGTCTTATGCAAATCGTTCGTATCTTCAATATTTGTTTTCATCGTCATATAGCAAAGCAGTAGAACCACGCTGGCAATCAAAGTAAGGGGATTCCCGTGGCCCAGAGCTTACCACAACATTCAGTGATTGTAGTTGTATTTGTTTGTTTGTTGATGCTGTTGTTGTTGTTGTACTTGCTGAAGATGTTTGTTGATGTTTCTGTTTTTGTTGATCTTGTTGTTTTTGATTTTGTTGGTATTGGTACTGTTATTGATGCTGTTGTTGCTTATGTATTTTTTAGTATTGTTCATATTGTTGGTATTGGTGTTGTTGCTGTTGCTGCTGTTTGTTGATGTTGCTGTCGTTGTTCTTATTGCTGTTGTTATTGTTGGTATTGATTTTTGATTTTTTTTTGCTGTTGCTAATATGCGTGTTGTTGGTTTTGTTGACGTTGCTGTTGTAGTTCTTCTTTTGTGTTGTTGTTGTTCGGTGATGATACTGTTGTTGTTCTTGTTGTTGTTGGTTTTGTTTGGCATTGATATTGTTATTATTGCTGTTGCAGTTACTATTGTTGTTGCCACTGATGTTGCTGTTGTTATTGTTTCAGTTGTTTTAGTTGCTGCTGTTGCTGGGGAGGAAGAATAGCGTCTGGTCAGGCTAAATGTACTGATCAGACATGTTAGTCAGGGTCTGGCAAAACAAAATGGCCCAGACCTTTACCTCGGCTTCCTATTAGCCTTCACTGGAAACGGGCTGTTTTCATGGCAGCCTGGCTAACGGAGTGAGGGATCGACGTGATCCCCACAGTAGTGAGTGACACGCGGATGAAGCCAAGCATTGCAAAACCGCCTGGAGGACCCCAGTCTACCTTCATCAGCAGGCTCGGGATGTGAGGAAATCTACTGCAACCCGCCACTTAACGTCCTTTTCAGGGCGCAGAAAAGGTTAACCTACTCATTGTAGGCATTCGCAAACAACAACTACTGTTGCTGTTGTTGTTCGAAGCTATTTTCGGTAAGTTAACTCCTGACGACTTTTCGTTATTAGTGGGTTACAGTGGATCTTCATACTTCCGGGGGCGTGTATGAGGAGATGGACCGGTTCGTTATGTCTGTAATGCAATGCGAAACATCTCTCTTAACTCCTGCCTCCTACCCCACCCCACCCCCTACTCTTCGGTTGGTCAGCCTGCTATTTTCAGGGTACCCGACGAAGGCGTGAAGTAAGGTCTTGGTCGGGGTCTTTCACCTGACCGTAACTTTTGCTATGGGCGGCTCTGGAAACACTCTGCAGTCGTGTGGGCCGGCTAAGAGAATCTGGATCGCAGAGGGAAGGCAAACTCGGTACCAAAATATACTTACTTACTTAGTCGCTCCTCTTCTACCGTAAGGTGTAGAGGTTTGCCAGAGAGAACGCCACACTGCTCTATCCGCCGTCTTTTTCCTGGCCTCTTTCCAATCCAGCCCTCTATCACTTAGGGACTGTTGTATGTTGTCTTCACAACGTACTTTGGGACGTCCTGGGGGTCTGCGTCCTTGACTTTTGATCTCCCATGACCGCTTTGGTATCCGATCTTCTTCCATTCTACAGACATGGCCAAACCACCGTAGTTGGGACTGCTCCACTCGAGTCTGCATGGGTTGAACTTCAAGATTGCTACGTATTGTGGTACCCAAATATGTCCTGTTCAAAACTGGATGTGTCATGTCGAAATTCTCAGATATGGCAGCCTTTCTTTAAACTACGTTATTACGTCACAACGGCCTTTTCGGGACGAAGGTCAAAGAAGAAGAAGAAGAAGAAGAAGAAAAAGAAAAGGAAAGAGAAGAAGAAGTAGTAGAAGAAGAAGACAAAGAAGAAGAAGAAGAAAAGAGAAGAAGAAAGAGAAGAAGAAGCAGTAGAAGAAGAAGAAACAGAAGAAGAAGAAGAAGAAGAAGAAGAAGAAGAAGAAGAAGAAGAAGAAAAATAAGAAGAAGAAGAAGAAGAATAAGAAGAAGAAGAAGAAGAAGCATCATGACAGTGTATTGTTGTTGGAAAGGTTTTGGTGGGCGGAGGGAATTAACCAATTAGATAGACAGACGGACGGACGGACGGATTTGTGAAATGATAATTATTGAGGCACATATTGGTTGGTTTTTGTTTTTTCTCTCCCAAGTTAATTATTCATATTATACATTGTCCATCCATCGCCTTGACTGACTGTATGAGTTTTCTTTCATTTAGTACACGCAGTAACACTGTTTGTCTAAACATGCGCGCGTGTGTGTGCTCGTCTGGGTTATCTGGAAGCTGTGCATAAGTGGCGGAAGACAATGATAGAAAGAGGATGCAGCGGAGGAAGTGTGAAGGGGATTGTTTGATAAACAAGCATGCCATCCTGCTAAAGTGACACGTGTACTAGGTCTAGGGGTGAGCAGTGAAAGGCCAGGCCCGTGTATCCAGGCGCTGGTGTAGACGGCTACCGGGATAAGCAGCATATCGTACATTTGGTGAGCCTGAAAGCAATCCAATTGTAGGTAGCTTTGTGTGGTCTGGGGAAAGGGGAGAGAGAGATAGAGAGAGAAGAGAGATTCCTGTATGATAAGGTGGGTCAGAGAACGAGGGAGCGATAAGAGAGGAGTGGACAGATGATAGATATATTGATACAGTGGATAGGGTAATTTAAAGAGGGAGAGAGAGAAAGAAAGCGAGAGTTAGAGAAATGGAAAGAGAGTGTATGTACATTTTAAGCTATGGATAGAGAGAGAGAGTGAAAGAGAGAGAGCGCGAGAAAGAAAGAAACAGAGAAAGAGAGAGAGAGAGAGATGTAAAACTGAAGTGCATTTGACACATTGAGAAAATCAGAGAATTGGATTAAAAGGTTAACAAGGGAGAACTGTGGACAAAGTGCATAAGCATTGAAACCATTGGTAGTCTAGGAGATACGACATACTTTAAATTTTGACAAGGATGTTTCGAACTTTAGATAAATGCTGAAATAAAAGGGAGGTGGAGAGATACAGAGGCGAGAAGGAGAGAGGTGGATTAGAATTGGGAGGGGTGAAAAAAACAGAGATGGGTTAAAAGAAGGAGAAAGAGATGAGAGGGAGAGAAAGTGGGTGGGAGAAAGACAGAGATGGAAGGGGTGAGAAATAAAGTGATAGAGAGAGAGAAAGAGACCGATGGGAAGGGAGAACGAAAGAAACAAAGGGAGATGGTGGGGAAGTAAGAGAGAGAGAGAGTGTGAGAGAGAGCGAGAGAGAGAAAGAGAAATGTTGAATATATGCATATATACTGATATGGGTGTTTATTGTAAAATTAAATTACAGATTACACGCTCTGCGTCTATCTAATTATTTCTCAAATGCGTGCATGTCTGTATGTCCAAAGTTTGCTGTGGAAATTTGATTAGATACTTAAATCACGTGGTGTCATCATAAGTAGGTCAAAACACTGCGAAATGAAAAGACTGACGGGTTGAGTAGCCGGGGATTAAAATAATATGCGTTTTCAGTGGGTGTTGAGGGGAGAAGAGATAAGGTGAAAGGGGGGGAGGGAATAGTAACAAGGAGTAGATAGACAGGATGATGGGCCGTTAGAATGAAAAAAAAACAGAACAAGTTGAGACGGAGGTGTGTAGAGGAAGAGATGGGCAGGTTGAAGGGTGGGAAAAGAATGCAGTGGGTATGTGGGGGCATGGAGCGGAAATGTTAGAACCTCTAATTGTTTCACTGTAATTGTTCCTTTCATAGTGTACAGTTCGACTGATGGACAGATGCTATGCGCGGGTCTGCTAGTCGATAAATAATTTTGTAACGAAGGCAAATTTGTGCTGATAAGTTATAGAGGTCAGTGAGAGAAGAATGACACAAAAAATTAGAGCGTGTGCATATAGAGATCCGCAAATAGAATTCCCAGACAGATCCTCTGGTGAGCTGTCTAGTGTGTACATGAAGATCTGCTCCAACTACGAAGCTGAAATTATTGCACTTGAAGTCCCCCTGTACCATCTGAGGATAGTTTTTGATGGCTTTCGTTCAATGCCCCAAAACATTATTATTTTCACAGAATTGATGTCAGTCCATCCAGCATTTGAAGATGCTGGACATTGCTGACCTGACCATATAAAAATATCTCTAGACATTGACCGCCTTTCATTTCGCACAAATAGTTATGCAGTGGATCTCTGGACACTCAAACACACATGGTAATGGCAAGACAAACAAATTAGTAATAGCTCCTAAGAACAGCAAAGAAACGTGATTAAACAGATGATTCCATTGGACACACGGGGAGAGAAGTCTACAGAAATGGTAAGCCCAAATAAATGACACTATCATTTACCTTAACAAGGAAGAATCACGCCACCATTTTCCGGCTGGCAACACAACATATCCCACTAAGCAAGCACCTTAACAGAATACAACCACAACACAGTCCAGAGTGCCAGTTGTGTGCACACCCATATGAAACCGTTGATCGTCATCTCTTTGAGTCATCTGCTTTCGACGATGTTAGAAAATGTTTCTTACTCCAAAGCCAGATATATAGAACATTGTGTAATACACTAGACAACAACTGACAAACACGTGCAAAAACCATTACATGGCATTGGGCCGAAGGACTAGAGCCCCAATGATACTGAGCCCGTAGCAACAACAGACTAAACAAAGTGGGTTGTGAATAAACGTGATTCAATTCACCTGTACGTCTAGTTCAATGTCTGGCGGAATTGACAGAACAACTGTAACCTCCTCATTAATGTTGTAAATGGCGACCATATAATGCCGTGCAGTGAGGTCAGTAACTGCATCCTATAAAGCCATTGCTACAAAGAACCGCCATTGCAGATGGTCGGATACATACTCCTTGTAAGGTGGCTAGTTGCGGTTGTAGCCCTATTTTTGACATGCAGCAAAAATATAAGAATGAATGAAAATCACCTTTTTCGAATTAAGGTCATATGTTCTGATAGTCGATGAAAACCTATAGCGGTCCATGTGGAGTACAGGTTTTCAAAAATGACGTCAATTCTTTCTGTAATTAACCATCTGCAGTAGCTCAATCGAAGTATTCCGTTTCTTGAATATTTTCCTCAAGTTGATTCTAATAATTTTTAGCAAAATGTCCATTTTTGCAAATTTAACTTACTACATAAATGGTCTCCAGTGTATATCCCGTTACACCTACGGGTGAGGAACAAATAGAGTCACTGCACCTCCAAGCATGTTGTAAAAAACGACTAATATCGTAACAGATTACAAACGAGACGTGATGAAATATGGCACCTTCATCGTGTAAACCTAGAACAAAGTGTTGCCATTGAGCCAACTAGACACCCACATAGGGTGCAGACCTCAGAGTAAAGAGTGCCAATGTGTGTAAAGTGCGAGAACCGAGAATAATAAGCATAAATATTGTCATCACTAACATTACTTCGAAACTTAAAAACTGAAATCAGAATACAAGACAATAAAGAGATTTGAAATGCACGGATGAATATGTGCAATTATTGTAACACTTTGTTTTATCTTTAGCTCAAAGAGAAAATATTTTGACAGATGCTACTTGGATTGTAAATGGATGATGTACTATCATAATTTACAGAACAAGTTTGAAAAAGAAGAAATAAGATGCAGTTTGAGTAATGACCCTCAAAAAGAGGCAACGCATTTAACAAAGCAAAAATTCAAAGTAGGTTTCTATTATAATGTCATAGACATAGTCATATAATCTGTTAAAGACAGATTTCAACAGCTACAACAATGCAATTCCCTATTTGGTTTTCTATGTGATGTACATAGCTGTTTGTTTGTTTTGTTTTTATATTACTGAAGACGTTCTTAAGGCTTGCTTGAATTTGGACAATTCATAGATGCGTATTAAAAACAAAGGTATTGATACCAAAGATATGCTTTTCGTTCCCATAAAGAACCTTATCACACTTCTAGTATCAGTGGCAAGTGATGAATGTAGATTCTCAAAGATCTAACTTATCACGCTTACATACGCTCAACAATGTTGCAAAAGAGAACGGTTGGCTTGGTAATTTTATCAGATAAACATAAATAGGCGGCATCCCTTGATTTGATTGAGTTTCAGACAATATTTGCAACGAACAAGGTTGGAAGTTGTGTTTGGAGGTTGTGTTGGAGCTTGTCTTTGAGGTTGTGTTGGAGGTTGTCTTTGAGGTTGTCTTTGAGGTTGTGTTGGAAGTTGTGTTTGAGCTTGTCTTAGAGGTTGTGGTGGAGCTTGTCTTTGAGGTTGTGTTGGAGGTTGTATTGGAGGTTGTGTTGGAGGTTGTGTTGGAGGTTGTCTTAGAGATTGTGTTGGAGGTCGTCTTAGAGGTTGTGTTTGAGCTTGTCTTAGAGATTGTGTTGGAGCTTGTCTTAGAGGTTGTGTTGGAGCTTGTCTTAGAGGTTGTGTTGGAGCTTGTATTGAAGGTTGTGTTGGAGGTTGTGTTGGAGCTTGTCTTAGAGGTTGTGTTGGAGCTTGTCTTTGAGATTGTGTTGGAGCTTGTGTTGGAGGTTGTGTTGGAGGTTGTGTTGGAGCTTGTCTTTGAGATTGTGTTGGAGCTTGTGTTGGAGGTTGTGTTGGAGGTTGTGTTGGAGGTTGTCTTTGAGCTTGTCTTAGAGGTTGTATTGGAGGTTGTGTTGGAGATATTGTTGGAGGTTGTGTTGGAGGTTGTATTGGAGGTTGTGTTGGAGGTTGTGAAGCAGCTTGTCTTTGAGTTTAAGTTGGAGCTTGTCTTAGAGGTTGTGTTGGAGCTTGTCTTAGAGGTTGTGTTGGAGGTTGTCTTTGAGGTTGTGTTGGAGGTTGTCTTAGAGGTTGTGTTGGAGATTGTGTTGACATTTCTCTTGGAGCTTGTCTTAGAGGTTGTGTTGAAGTTTCTCTTGGACGTTGTGTTGGAGGTTCTCTTTGAGGTTTTGTTGAAGGTTGTTTTAGAGGTTGTGTTAAAAGTTGTGTTGTAGGTTGTGTTGTATGTTGTGTTGGATGATGTGTTGAAGTTTGTGTTGGAGGATGTGTTGCGCCTCTGGTGGAGGCATACAGTCTAACAAGTACCCTTCTAGTTGAAAATATTTTCTTTTATATTCTAGAACGATCATTTTTTTTTAAATTAACATATTTTTTCAATTTATAATAAATTAAGCTGTATCAAGTTTTGTATTTTCAAAACATCTATGTATGAACAGTGATTTTATTTTCTTAAAGGGATGGGGAGAGAGAGGGCGAGAGAGAGAAAGAGAGAGAGAGAGAGAGAGAGAGAAGTATACGCAGTGTATACCGTCCAAGATTAAAACGAAGAAGAAGAATGAGAAGAAGATAAGATAACTTATGCAAATTTGTACCTCAAAAGACAGCCAGCGTACATACAGTAAGGAATTCAAAAAGGTCAACATCTTTTCATTACTGTCGAAGCCAGCTTTGAGCTGTTACATACCGACCCCATTTGTGCGCGTGTCTACTTTAATAACAGAAGAAGCTGACGAAGGTCCTTCACCTATCCGCCTCGTACAATGAAAATGTATAAGCGCTAATAACGCTGTCTCCGTTTTCCTCTACCATCTTTTCCAGGTGTTAAAATTTCGGGTTTGGAGGACGTTTTCCCACGGTCTGGGCAAGGAACAAGCCCACCATATGGCGCACGCAAGCGCCATCTTCATTATCAGCTTGAGTTACGGGCCCTCGCAATACTCGACGCTCGCGGTAAAATAAAAATAGCGGCACAGATTGTTGAGGAACGAACTAAGCAAAAGCCTTTGATGCCCTCTACGGGCTGTGGATTCCCAACTGGTATACAACGGCCACAGTTCAAAAATGCATTGCCTGTTACTTTGCTTCATTTCTGTATATACTTGTCTTTTTACGATTGTTGTTGTTTTTTGTTCATTTATTAGGATCGTAATGTATACGTTTGTCGTTAGTTATTACGTTTCTAATATTTAAAATAATTGGTATAATTCATCGTCAGGATGGCCGAGCGGTCTAAGGCGCTGCGTTCAGGTCGCAGTCCACTTCTGTGGGCGTGGGTTCAAATCCCACTTCTGACAACATTTTTTTCTTCACGTTTACTTCTCAATCATTATACAAATCATCATCAAGTACACTGCCTGCGAGCATGCACCATCAATTCCTATTGTCACGTGTACCTATTTTAAGTACCCCTGTTCATCGACTCCCAGGTCATACCTTCAATATGTTTTCTCTTTGCCTTCTTCCTCTGTGGCTCTTGCCTCTGATTCTGCCTGTTGTCTCAGTGTGTTCCAATTCCTTCCCTTCTTGTGACATCCCATAACAAGTTTGACTTTCTTGTCTTTGTGTCTATAATTGCTCAAGAACCGCGCTATTCGATTTCTTTGCAGTCCATGGAATTTTCAACATTCTTCTGTAAAATCACATCTTCGTTGCCCCCAAAGCTCCCTATACTCGCCTGCTAATTGTCCATGACTCACTGCTGTAAGTCAGTACTGGTCCCAAGTAGCATACAAGAACTCTATTCCGTAAATCCAGTGATAGGGTTTTGTTACACACACAAAATTGCCCTCGTGCTGTGGAATTCTGATTTGGCCTTGGTTATTCTGTACTTTATCTCATAACTGCATCTCCGATCAGAGCTGATGTGGGTGCCCAAATATTGACAAGCTATTCCCATCATACAACAACAGGCTCAGCTTGATGAAGATGATAATGATGATAATCTGATGATGATGATGATGAGTGAATATCTGCGTCCTGGCGAGTAAAGAATATGTCTACAATGTTGGCGACTTAGAGAGTTGTACAAGTGGTTGTTGTTGTTGTTTCGAATGGCCATAATGAGTAGGTTTCCTCCTTTGAGCACCCTAAAATGGACATTAAATGACGGGTTACAGTAGCATTCCTCGGATCCCGAGCATACTATGCTTGGCTTCATCTGCGTGTCGCTCACTACTGTGGAGATCACGTCGATCCTTCAACTTGTTAGCCCAACTGCCATGAAGACAGCACTTTTCCAGAATGGGCTGCGAAGAAGCTGAAGTAAGGGTCTTGGCCAGTATGTTTTGCTTAACCCTGACTAACAGTAACATGTCTGATCAGTATATTTTACCTGACAAAGGCTAAGTAATGGAGTGGTTAACCAAAAACAATTATGCACTAACAATTTGTAATTACTCTCAACTGAACATAATTTATTATTAAGAAGTTATTAATATGTACCACTAGCGTCTGGTCGGGCAAAATATACTGATCAGGCATGTTAGTCAGTGTAAGGCAAAATATACTGGCCAAGACTATCACATCGGATTCCCCGTAGCCATCCCTGGAAAAGGGGTATTTGCACGGCAGCCTGCTTAAAGAAGGGAGGGATGGACGTGATCCCAGTAGTAGTGAGCGACACGTAGATGAGGCCATGCATAACACAACCGCATAGAGGACCCCTGTCCGCCTTCAGGAGCACGCTCGGTATGTGAGGAAAGCTACAACAACCCGCCACTGAACGTACTTTTCAGGGTGAACAAAAGAACACTCCTGCTCATTGTGGCATTCAACAACAACAACAACAAATACAACATCACTAGCGTGAACTGTCTTTAAAAATTCGTTGTCATTTTTAATCGCGGCCAAAAATTCACTACAATTTAGTTAACAATTAATTAACTTTGCAGTGCAATAACGCATTTACGGTTGATTCAGCCACGCTGACCTCTTTCTTCGAACCATATGATAATTCATTATTGAGAATATCCTTTCAACACGCGCAGATGTGACTGGCGGGCTGAAAATGTATTCCATAATTTAGACATGATTGAACAATAAAATATTCTTTTCTTTGAAATAACTGAAGTGAACACTATAGTTGTATTTGTATCCATTTCTCTTCGTAACTTTTTGTATTTTCCAAATGCCATCGTTTGCAGACCAAAAACCATTTGCAATCTCCACTTCATTAAACAGTTAATCCAAGTTTATTCCGTGTCTTTGTGATTGTTATTGTTCTTATGTTTATTTACTAGGTAGAAAATGTTTATTTTTGTCCTTAGTTATCACGTTTCTAAATTTGAAACTTTTTGTTATTTGTTACCATCAACAAAATTGTCATCGTCAGGATGGCCGAGCGGTCTAAGGCGCTGCGTTCAGGTCGCAGTCCACTTCTGTGGGCGTGGGTTCAAATCCCACTTCTGACAATATTTTTGTTTTTCTTGCCATAAGTTAATTCCATCATCATCATACAAATCAAGTACTCTGGTCGTTGATCATGGACCTCCATTTCCAGTTTTTCCGTTCTCACTTTGCCTTCCTCTGTCTATCTCGCCCGTCATTCTGCTTGTTGGCCCCCACCTGTTCCAATTCGTCCATCTTATGACATACCAGTAAAGCTATGACTCAATTCGTACAATAAGGTGTCTGTGATTCCTCAAGAACCGCGCTATTCGATTTCTGTGCGGTCGATGGAATGTTCCCACATTCTTCTGTAAAATGACATTTCCGTTGCCTCCGACGGTCCCTGTACTTTCCTGCTAATTGTCCATGACTTTTGCCGTACGTCAGTACTGGCTGCAAGTAAAGTACAATGCATTTCTCTTTTCTTAAATCCAGTGTTAAGGTTTTGTTGCACATGATTCTCATTTTCTGGAATTCTGATTTTTTCTTGGCTATTTGCATTTTATCTCATAAGTGCATCAAACTATTTCTTTTTTTCGCGTTCGCATTATTTCTCAATTCCCTAAGGCTGTGTGCGTTGCACTGTGGTTTTTATTTTGGGCATATCGACCCAGTGCATCCGACTTCAGCATGCATTTTATATAAGGGTCTGCTTCCTCCTGCATTTTCTAAGGGTTTGCTTCCCCGGGGTAACGGCCGGTGCTGTGATGGGGATCGAACTCAGCACCTTCTGGTTGTGAGCCGTGTCACTTAACTATTAGCCCACGCTGCCCCAATCCGTCATACAAATATAAGCTGAGGTTGTTGTTGCTGATGATGATGATGATGATGAACCCCGGCGCCCTGGTGAAGAAAGAATGTGTCCACAATGTATACCGTAAAAGGCGACTTCAAATAGTTGCACATGGGACAAGCTACCTCATCGCGTGAAAAAAAAAGAACTTCAGAAACTATCAGTGCATGTGCACTGAAAGTGCTCTCTTTCTCTCTTTGCGTTCGGGATCTTTTGATCATGCTATATCTGCAGGACAGTCGCCATGATGAAGTCTGTAGTCTTCACCAGGTCAGAGCGGCTGCCCCATAGCTTTTGTCTCAGATCCGCACCCTCTGGCCAGGTCTGGTATCAAATTTCTCTATAGAATGGGCATTCTTGTAGAATATGCTCATGGTTCTGGCATCCTGTTCCACATGGGCACTCATCGGTGTGTGAGATCTTCAGTCGGTATAGAAGTTCTAGTAGTCTGCAGTGTCCAGTTCTTAGACGAAATATGGTAGTTTGTTGATTTCTTTTGAGTTGGTGAATTTGACTGGTGTACTGCTTATGTTCCTGTCTAAATGTCTTCTCTCCATTGGTGTAGATACTGATTTCTGATGATGTGCTTGATCTGTCTGGTACTCGATGATTAAATTGTGCCTTTTTGCTAGCTTTCTTGTCTTCCCAAACGATTACAGTTTGTGATTATTATTGTTCTTATGTTTATTTACTAGGTACGGAATGTTTATTTTTGTCCTTAGTTATCAAGTTTCTAAATTTGAAACTTGTTATTTGTTTACCGCCAACATAACTGTCATCGTCAGGATGGCCGAGCGGTCTAAGGCGCTGCGTTCAGGTCGCAGTCCACTTCTGTGGGCGTGGGTTCAAATCCCACTTCTGACAATTTAAAAAAAAATCCCATTAGTCAATTCCATCATCATCATTCAAATTAAGTACTCTGGCGGTTGGTTTTGATGATGATGGATCTCCATTTGCTCTTGTAACGTGTATTGGTTTTCCGTTGACCGCGTTCCTTGCCGTACTTTCAACCTGTCCAGTATCTTCTATCTTTGCCTCCTGGTGTTTCTCTTGCGTGTGATTCTGCCTGTTGGCTCCCTTTGTTCCAGTTCCTCCATCTTATGACATATCAGAAAATGGATGACTGCCTTATCCTGACTTTTTTGGCTTAAGCTGTATTTGTGTTTGTACCTCCTCGAGAACAACGCCATTTATTTTCTATGCAGTCCATGGAATATTCCCACATTCTTCTGTTAAATTAGATTTCCGATGTCTCCAATGATCCCTGTCAGGTCAGGTCAGGTCAGGTCATCCCGTAACCGGTGAGGTCGTTGGGGCACACATGAAGACATCCTCACAACTCCACGCCATCCCTCTCTGTCAGAAGCCACTGCCTGTGTCTCTTCTGGTCGGAGACTGGTCCATTCCTTTATGTTGTCCTCTCATCTCTTTTTGGGCCGGCCTCTTCATCGTCTGCCATGCACCTTCCCGTGGAGGATCGTGTTTGCAAGACCATTTGATCTCGATATGTGATCGTACCAAGTGAGTTTCCTTCTTTTGACAGTTGCCAAGAGGTCTTCGAAAGGCCCTATTGCCGTCGTAATTCTATTTCGGATTTCCTCGTTTGTAACTCGATCTTTGTACGTGACGTTTAAAAGTTTTCGGAAACATCTCATCTCCAAGGATGATAGTGTTTTGTTACACACACAAGATTCCCCTCATTCTGTACAAGTCTGATTTGGCCTTGGCTATTCTGTACTTTATCTCATAAGTGCATCTTCCATTAGCATCTCCAGTCAGCATCTCCTATGGCCAGGACGAGAGGTTGGGGTCTTGGTCAGTATGTTTTAGATTACCCTGATGAGAGAACACATCTTGATCAGTATGTTCCCCTGACACTGACGAGTGGTGGGGTCTTTATCAATATGTTCCACCTGACCCTGACGAGGTGTGTCCTGACGAGAAATGGCGTCTTGGTCAGTATATTTCACTTGGCTCTGACGAGAAATGGAGTCTAGATCATATGTTAGACTTGATCTTGCCGAGAAATGGAGTCTAGGTCAGCATTTTCTACCTGACCATGACGAGGAATTGGATCTTGATCAGTATGTTCTGATGAGAGAACACGTCTTGGTCAGTATGTTTCACTTGGCCCTGATGAGAGAACACGTCTTGGTCAGCATGTTCTACCTGACCATGACGAGGAATTGGATCTTGGTCAGTATGTTCTGATGAGAGAACACGTCTTGGTCAGTATGTTTCACTTGGCCCTGATGAGAGAACACGTCTTGGTCAGCATGTTCTACCTGACCATGACGAGGAATTGGATCTTGGTCAGTATGTTCTGATGAGAGAACACGTCTTGGTCAGTATGTTTCACTTGGCCCTGATGAGAGAACACGTCTTGGTCAGCATGTTCTACCTGACGATGACGAGGAATTGGATCTTGGTCAGTATGTTCTGATGAGAGAACACGTCTTGGTCAGTATGTTTCACTTGGCCCTGATGGGAAATCGGGTCTTGGTCAGTATGTTCTGATGAGAGAACACGTCTTGGTCAGTATGTTTCACTTGGCCCTGATGAGAAATCGGGACTTGGTCAGTATGTCCTGATGAGAGAACACGTCTTGGTCAGTATGTTTCACTTGGGCCTGATGAGAAATCGTATCTTGGTCAGTATGTTCTGATGAGAAATGGCGTCTTGGTCAGTATGTTTCACTTGGCCCTGACGAGAAATTGGGTCTTGGTCAGTATGTTCTGATGAGAAATGGCGTCTTGGTCAGTATGTTTCACTTGGCCCTGACGAGAAATCGGGTCTTGGTTAGTATGTCCTGAGGAGAAATGGCGTCTTGGTCAGTATGTTTCACTTGATCCTGACCTTAGTCTTGGCCCCCACATAGTCATATCAAGGGGGACGGCGTGGCCTAGTGGTTAAGTGGCACGGCTCACAACCAGAAGGTGCTGGGTTCGATCCTCATCACAGCACCGGCCGTTACCCCGGGGAAGCGAACCCTTAGAAAATGCAGGAGGAAGCAGACCCTTACATAAAATGCATGCTGAAGTCGGATGCACTGGGCCGACAGGCGCAAAATAAAAACCACAGTGCAACGCACACCACCTTGTGGATTAGAGAAAAATAAGGCGAACGCAAAACAAAACAAAATATAAAGTAATAGCCGTCTGCTAGATGTGTTCACTGTATTCAATAAATTAGCCATTCATACTGCAAGTGTTTGAAGTCCGTATACAAGTTCTAACGTCACATTAGAATTGAAGATCCCTAGCTTGGTATGCATTCTGATATTTTAGAGTTTCTTGCGGTTTTCAACATGAAAAAGGCCAATATTGCCTTTCGTATCCTGGCTTTTAAATCCTCATCTGCATCACCGATCTTGTTTATGGCTTGGCTTGGCTTCGTTCGTTCTCAATCTCCCGCTACCAAACCCTGATAGGGCTTAAATAGCAGAACGTAGTCCAGAGAACGGAATGCGTTGTGCCGTAGTATACAGCTTGACTGCGATATTTCCACCTTTCGGTCCAACACATCCGACTTCAGCAAGCATTTTCTGAGTACCGGGTTAGCATTCCCCCATCGATCCCTTCTCGTTAACCAGTCTGCCCTGCTGCAGCCTGTTATCCATGATCACCGCGTGGAGGTGTAGTAGGGTCTTGCCAGCTCTGGTTCGCTGGCCCTGACGCTAGCAGTCAGCTATGGGTCGCTGACCACTGCAGCTCATGCGCTGCTCAGCATCTTAATCCCTTCTTATTTATAATACTCCATAAGTATGTGAATCTATCGTTCTCCTCCAGTAGAGAGCCTCTCAATCGACCGAATTTAACTCTACAAATTGTATCTTTTCTGCATGGATCCCTCTGGCAACTTCATGAGAGATTCTGCCTATGGTGTCTGTCTTATTCTGCATTTGAAGTTGGCTGTGAGATAATAATAATAATGCTCGCTTGGGCGTTCGAGGCCTGTTGCGTCGGTCGGCCACATCCTTGACCCACAGTTGTGGCGTGGTTCGAGGCCTAGTCCAGGTTGGAGTTGGAGGCTGCTATCTGCTTGAGCCATATTGTTCAGGGACGGCCTCTTCTGCGCCTCCAGTCAATCGGGGGATCACTTTTGGAACTGAGGAACGACTTGTGTGGTATCTTGCGGACAGGAGTTTCCTGGTCCAGCCATACAACATGACCGAACAAAGAAACTCGGCGACGGTCAAGTGTTTCTGAGATTGGGGAGTGGTCTGTATTAGCAGAGATCTCCACGTTGCGGATGTAGTCATGCCATCGGATGTCCAGGATACACCGCTCGTTGCGCATGTTGAAGGTGAGATAGGAAAACACTATCATCTGCAGTCCAGGTTTTCTAACAGTTTCAAACAAGGTCCACTAGATTCCATTTTTCTCAAAGGCTGCAGTTTCTTTCGTTATCCAGGACACAAACTGCTTTACCAGTTTTAATATTTCTTTTATTTTATTGGTCAGTAGATCAATTCATTTAGACATGGTTCGGATAAAATGGTTCTCATATAAAATCAGCATCCATTATAATATGAAAGATAATAGCTTTTCACCAGATGAGAAGTGTGTTACTTAGGAGTTCTGAGCTTAGTTTACAATCCAAACATCCCAAAGCTATGCGCAACCGTTTTTCGGATTCCAGCCCCGTGCTTCTAAACGAAACACTTCTAGAGGATGTCCACGAATGTATCTATCTCGACTGTCTCCTCTACGTGGGAAATAACCTGAACCTTGAGGTTGTTGCTAAACGCCTTCAACTCGTTAAAGACGGCAAAAGACGCCACAAGAGCGTACTGCGTGCGAGCAGATCTATTCTATCCATTGGTCATAACAGTGCTTTTATATGGAAGGGAAGATTGGTCTCTGAAAAAACCAACGGATAACCAGCAATGGATATCACATGCCTCTCTTGAACGCCGTCTCGTGGGCATATCACTTAGACAACAACGCCAAGTGGACCTACACTGCAGTGACAACCGGGTAATGTCACGCGTCAAGGATGTCCCACATCATGCCAAGAACTTCAAGAACCGCTGGGCTGGTCATGTAAATGAAAGAAAGACTTTCACTCACACACAGCTACTGTACTGCGATGAGGTAGACACGCGGCAACAAGAGACCTCCTAGAAGGAACAACACCCCCACCCGCGAACCAGAGTTGGGACGTCGCACAAGAACAACACACCCAGTACTGCTCGAGCCCACCTCGCTAAGCAGAGAAATGCACCGACCAGCTAGCACCTTCTCGCACATAGAGCCGTGTCCTGCCCAAGGGCAACTACTCTTGTAGAAGTACAGATCGACTAAGACTAAAACGTAGCAGGTTAACATCATGTCAAGCCCGGTTTGACAGACCAGGGAAGCTGTAGGTTTTTGCTTGGTATGACCACTTCTCCCAGTCGACAGATGTCAATCATTAACTGACGAAGTCAGGAGACAAATTCGAAACTGCCGCGGATCTTTTAATAATGCTGAGCACCTATGCAATGAAGTCGGTTCTATGTGCCATTTTTCAGTACAAATATCTAGTCTCCATAGTTTGAAAGCAGTGACGAGATGTATTAACATGTCCTAATTTTAACCATTACAACTCAGCAATTCCATTTTTTTTTTCTAATGGCAACTTTTCTTTCCTACAAATTTAATTCACAACTCAAATGATAAAAGACGGGAAAGAGGTTAACATTTTACTTGCAGCAAAGGGGAAATAAACCATGAAATCTAGGCAGAGTATAATATCACAATGGTACTATCCCTTTGATTTACTTGTCTCTTACAGATAAACTTTTAGAACATTGATTTGAGAACTGGGTCAGTTTGTCTGATATGGTACACATTTGTGGCTAGATTCTCTTTTTGAAAACAATTAGGTTTCAGTAATTTAATGGATCCGCGTAGCGCAGTGGTCAGCGCGCTGGCTTCGCATCTGAGTGGTCCTGGGTTCATTCCCCAGCTGAGGCGGTAATGTTTTTTCAAGACCGCAACGGCTCCCGGGTCGACCCAGCCTTAAATGGGTACCGGTTCAGTCCGGGAAGTAAAAGCGGCGAGGGAGAGGAGATGGCTACCGCCCTCATATAGACGAGCCTTTGAAATGTGAGATCGCTAACACCTCACATCCCTATGGCAGTAATGCTATGGGTTACTTTACTTTACTTTACTAAATTTAATGCCCTTCTCCAAAGAACGTTATTATTTCGTATTGCACCTCTATGAGGTCTCATGTTGCATGTGATATGATATTATATGATATGGTTCAGAATGTATTTGATACAGGTTTTTAGAAGTTCTTAAAGTTGTTGATTTTACTGTTTAATGCCCACAATGAGTATGTTTGCTCCTTTGTGCGCCCTGAAAAGGACTTTAAGTGGCGGTTTGTAGTAGCTTTCCTCACATCCGGAGCATGCTGATGCTCCAGGAGGGTGTGCTATGCTTGGCTGTATCTGAGTGACACTCACCACTACGGGGATCACATCAATCCACATCTCGTCAGCCAGGCTGCCTTGAACACAGCCTGTTTCCAGGGAACACTACATGGAAGAGAGATTGAGGTCTTGGTCAGTGCATTGACACCGATGCGACGTCAGTATTTTGTGCCTGACTGGACTAGCATCTCAGTTCTCCTTCTTAATGTGATATGCCATATTTCATAAATGATACCAAGGAAATTCAAAATCTCTAAACTATAAAATTAAAGATTATTACAAACTTATTTTTAAGTATCTGATCAAAGATATATTATGGTGCAATGTAATATGTGTACCCAGGTAAGTAGAATGCCCTCCGCAGAATGTCACTTCTTACATTAGCCAACCTATTCGGCTGTTACAAATTGTGTCACATCTGCAGGTCACTGAATAAAAACAGAATGGAAAAGAGAATCAAAGCCTTCAAAATGTGGGTATATAGACGATTTGGTTGCATTTCATGGAATGAGAAAAAAAACAGATGTTGAGGTATTGAAAGAGTTGGGGATGAAAAGAGAATTGATGACCAAAATCAAAGTTAGACAGTTAAGAAATTTTGGCCATCTAACAAAATCATAAGATTGTTGAAGATCACACTAGAGGGTAGGGTGGAAGGCAGTAGTCAAAGAGGCAGCCAATGTCTTTTAATAATTATATTTGAATCCCAATCTGGGAACTCTCCACTGGATCATATGTCTAACAAAACAGTTGAAAAACAGCCAAAAAAAATGTTCTTGATAAAATTAAAGTGTAATAATGCAAGAAGAAGCGAGAAAGAGAAATTCTTTTAACAATGTTATTTTAATTAATTGTAAATCTTAATCTGACAGCTCTGTACTTGGTCACATGTCTATCTAACAAAATGCCCTTGGTCAAACAATAAGTGTAAGAAGTAACTGGCAAGAGAAAGTTGTGTGAGTTCAAATAATTACATTTTAATTAATTTCAAATTCCAATCTTGGGGATGGCGTGGGCTAGTGATTAAGTGACACGGCTCACAACACCAAGGTGCTGGGTTCGCTCCCCAATCACAACACTGGCCGTTACCCCGGGGAAGCAAACCTTTAGAAAATGCAGGAGGAATAGACCCTTACATAAATTGCATACCAAGTCGGATGCACTGGGTCGACAGGTGTAATATAAAAACATAGTATAATGCACACCACCGCGGGGAATAGAGAAATAAGACAAACACAAAAAATAGTTTTGGTAAATGAAAAAAAATGTCTTTATACTAATCTGCGGTCCCAGATGCAGCAGTGAATGAGCTGACAGAAGCCAGCAATTCATAGCTGGCTGCTTCCTCCAGCGTCTGCGAACCATAGCTGACCAAAACACTATTCCATGTCCCCATGGCAGTTCTGGTAACATGCTGCACTAGTCACTAGTGTAATCTGACCAACGAATAGGGATCGCAGTCGGAAGGCAAACCTTGTACTAAAAAAAGACAGCTGAAATCGGATGTGCCTAGTCGAAAGGCGCAGATGTCGCAGCTTCACTGTAAACTACGTCATAACGTCACAACGTCCTGTTCCGGGCGGACACCAAAGAAGAAATTCCAAATTAGCAACCTTGCACTTGGTCACTTGTCTGACAAAACATGTCAATGTACGTCATTTTCTTGTTGAAATAATAAATGTAAGAAGTAGCAAGTAAGAGAAAGTGTGTAAGAGATTGAAATAAAATGGAATCACGATGCTGAGCAGTGCATGAACTGCAGCGACCCAAAGTTCACTGCTAGTGTCAGGGGAAGCAAACTAGAGCTGCCAAGACCCTTCTACACCTTCACATTCTGATCCTGGATAACAGGATGCAACAGAGCAGACTGGCTAAGGAGAAGGGATTTAATAGGGAAGGCTAACTCTGTACCCACAAATGTCTGCTGAAGTTGGATGCGACGGACCGAAAGGTGCAAATATCACAGTCAAGCTGTAAACTATGACACAACGCATTCCATTACCCGAACAACATCCTGCTACTTGCAAAGCTCTTTCCAGGGCTTGGTAGCCGGAGATTGAGAATGGAGATGAAAATCAAATAGTGAACAGTTAAAGGACATGTAACAATAGCGTACCAGTATAGAAAGTTGGCAAGAGTAGACACACACACATCAACAACAGCTGCATCAAGCCTGATGAGTCACAACTTAATGTGTAACTGCAATCATTGAGTGCACAGCTGGCTTAATGGTGCTACAAAATAACATCACACAAGAGAGGATAGTTTTGATCTGCTTTTGAATTAGCAATTCAACTTTATAACCTCTTCAACTTGGATACTCGTGAACATGAACGAAGGCCAAGTGAAGTGTGTGTGTGTGTGTGTGGGGGGGGAAGAGAGTTTGTTGTTGCCCTAAAAGATGCCAGCAGGCGCGGTGGTCAGTGACTATTTTGACCACAAATCTAATGAGACGGTAGATTTGACTGATAAATCAGTTAGTGACTGATGAGTGTTTCTGGGCTACAAGCAGCCTCCAGTTCACCTGGTCTACAACCATTCTTTGTGTGTTGCCCCATAATGGACTGACATACTATCTATTCAATAAACTGAAGATAGCCGAATGCACCTGTGTTACTGGGGAAATGACCATCAAACATCTGCTGCTAAATTGACCTACATACGGGCACCAGAGAAAGCATATGTGGCGATCACCAGTGCCAACACTAGACAAGCTCTATAGCAGTGTCAATAGCCTCAGAATGACAGCTGCTTTCTTTGAACAAATTCAAGGTGACGTCTGACAGCGTACGAAGAAGAAACAAGACAAAAAAGAAATACGGTGCCCTGGCTCTCATTCATGAATTTCATATCAGATTCGTGGGATTTGAACCTACGCCCACAGAAGTGGACTGCAGCCTGAACGCAGCGCCTTAGACCGCTCAGCCATCCTGACGATGACAATTCTGTTGACGGTAAACTAACAAAAAGTTTCAAATTTAGAAACCTGATAACTAAGGACAAAAATAAACATTTCGTACCTAGTAAATAAATTAAGAACAATAACAATCGCAAAGGCATAGAATAAACTTGAATTAACTCAGATTGCATTATATAGCTCTCTTTCACCTTATTTCTAGAGACCACAGCATGGCGGTTCTGTTGATGGTATGTGGAGGGCGGGGGTGAGCAGCTGTTGGTTGGTGATATTTTTCGACCAGAAAATTTTTTGCATTTTCCTTATGTAACAGTGTTTAGGGAGCATGTAGCCTAGTCGGCAGTGGGCCGGCTTGCTAGACTGAGATTACAGCATGCCAGGGTTTGAGATCACAGGTGGTCAGAAAAAATCAGAGCTGCGATTCGTGCCTGGTACAACCGCCTCTTTAGTAGATCCAGCTGTAAATGGGTACCCCATGAACGAGTTGGGAAAGGTGAAATCAGCAAGAAAGGGAACTGGCCACCCCATCTCGCATAGGCTGCAGCTTAATACATGAGTTGTCATCCCCAATGGCAATTGTTGTCATGGGACTGACCTCTACCTTTTAACATAATGCTTATTTCTTCTAGTTTCCCTTGGAACATATGTCCGCAAAGACCACTCTCTACTGTTTTAGACTGCCTACTTAAATCTTTCCCAGAGTGGATTCCGGGAGCCCTTGCTGGGGAAAAAAGATAAAACCACTGCACCACATGTATGTTGTATAATGTGACTAAAGAGAGTTGTGCATGCGGCTAGCAACCTTATAGTGGTAAACAAATTGCTACACAAAACACCACTGTAAAAGAAAGCAGTACGTTTTGACCCAGTCTTCCCAAAGGAGACCAGCTGTAGTTGTGATCCTATACTCTGGCTGAAGTGAAAAAGGGACTGCCTTAATACTAATGTCATGAGGTTGCATGTGCCATGGCTTCCTCTTCTTCATTTACCTGTGTGACTCTGGATCATTTAAAAACTTTAGTCTGGATTGCCCAGATATAAGCTTGCATGGAGGACACAAAAGGAGCCTTCAAGTACGAGAGGGGCTTCAAATGAAAACCTTAAAAGTTGGATAGAAATTAGAAAAACCATATTTTTGTATTGTAACTTGTTTCGTTGTTTAGAATACCCACAATGTGTAGGTTTACTCTTTTGTGCGCCCTGAAAAGGACGTTAAGTGGCGGGTTGTAGTAGCTTTCCTCACATCCTGAGCGTGCTGATGAAGGTCCTCCAGGCGGTTGTGCTATGCTTGGTTTCATCTGTGGGTCGTTCACTACTACGGGGATCATGTTGATCCCTCACCTTGTTAGCCAGGCTGCCATGAAAACAGCCCGTTTCCACGGAGAGCTACAAGGAAGTCGAGGTGAGGGTCTTGGCCAGTATATTTTGGCTTATCCTAACTAACATGTCTGATCAGTATATTTTGCCTGACCAGATGTTAGTCTTTCTCCCCATGTCAAACTTTAAATGGATGTACCTTTAATGGAGAGCTCGCCTCTGTCATAGAGAAGGCTTATATGGTACAATAGCACATGTGCTCCACTTCAATGTGGTGGGATATTGTGTGTGTCTTTGAAAGCCATGAGCTGTATCAGCATGAGTCATGAGCTGTCAGTATGAGGGCCATGAATATTGTCAGTGACAGCAAAAAGCTACTAGTAGGGGCCGAGAGCACTGTCTTAGGGAAACTTTGAGCACTGTTAGTGGGAACTGTGAGCACTGTCATTGGGAGCTGTGAGCACTGTTATTGGGAGCTGTGAGCACTGTTACAGTGAGCTGTGAGCACTGTCATTGGGAGCTGTGAGCACTGTCAGTAGGAGCTGTGAGCAATGTTAGTGGGAGCTGTGAGCACTGTCATTGGGAGCTGTGAACAATGTTAGTGGGAGCTGTGAGCACTGTTACAGTAACCTGTGAGCACTGTCATTGGGAGCTGTGAGCACTGTCAGTGGGAGCTGTGAGCACTTTTAGTGGGAGCTGTGAGCAATGTTAGTAGGAGCTGTGAGCACTGTTACAGTGAGCTGTGAGCACTGTTAGTGAGACCTGTGAGCACTGTTAGTGGGAGCTGTGAGCACTGTTAGTGAGACCTGTGAGCACTGTTACAGTGAGCTGTGAGCACTGTTAGTGAGACCTGTGAGCACTGTTAGTGGGAGCTGTAAGCACTGTTACAGTGAGCTGTGAGCACTGTCAGTGGGCACTGTGATCACTGAACTGTGAGCACTGTTAGAGTGAGCTGTCAGCTGTGTTGGCATGAAAGCCATGAACACTGTCAGTGGGAGCCGAGAGCACTGTTAGAGGGAGTCATGAGCTATCAGTATGGAAGGAATGAGCTCAGTTTGTGGTAGCCATGAGCACTGTCAGTGGGAGCCATGAGCTGTATCAGTTTTCTAGGAATGAGCTCAGTCTGTGGTAGCCATGAGCACTGTCAGTGGGAGCCCTGAGCTGTGTCAGTGTGGAAGGAATGAGCTCAGTTTGTGGTAGCCATGTGTACTGTCAGTGGGAGCCATGAGCACTATCAGTGGGAGCCATGAGCACTGTCAGTGGGAGCCATGAGCTGTGTCCGTGTGGAAGGAATGAGCTCAGTTTGTGGTAGCCATGTGTACTGTCAGTGGGAGCCATGAGCACTGTCAGTGGGAGCCATGAGCACTGTCAGTGGGAGCCATGAGCTGTGTCAGTGTGGAAGGAATGAGCTCAGTTTGTGGTAGCCATGAGCACTGTCAGTGGGAGCCATGTCCACTGTTGGCGAGAGCATTGAGATTCTCACAGGATCCACCAACCTGAATAAATTCGTGGAGACAGTTTCTGATTTATCTTCTGCAATCGTTGCTCTTTTCAGCCTAGACTCCGGATTCTTCAATAATTTATTTTTTTCCAGGTTTTCAATACAACCATAGTTTCATGCGGTTATGTATGCTTGGCTTCATCTACATGATGCTCACTACCACAGGGATCATGTCGATCCCTCATGGTGTTAGTAGCCAGGCTGCCATGAAAACAGCCTGTTTCAAGGGAGTGCTACGAGGAAGCTGAGGTGAGGGTCTTGGTCAGTATATTTTGCCCGACCCTGACTAACATGTCTGGTCAGTATATTTTGCCTGATCAGATGTTAGTCTTCCTCCCCTACAATAAGTAAGTTTACTCTTTTGTGCGCCCTGAAAAGGACGTTACGTGGCGGGTTGTAGTAGCTTGCCTCACATCTCGAGCATGCTGATGAAGGATACAGTGCCATGGTATTCCATTGTATCACTGCTTTCTGAAACCTGTGAAACATTTTCACTAAGGCTGCATTCCGTTCAGTGTTCTTGTGGGATTTTAGTGCCATTATGACTGACTGTGCATCAGCTAGTATCAAGATTTTCTCACTCGTTTGATTTTTGTGTCGTAGAACCATTTCTGCTGCAGTCTTAAGAGCTTCAATTTCAGCCCTGAAGATGCTTGAGAACTTGCCTGTGACTATAGACTAAGTTTAAACACCAATTTTCCGGGGACGGCGTGGGCCAGTGGTTAAGTGACAGCTCACAACCAAAGGTGCTGGGTTCGATCCCCATCACAGCACTGGCCGTTACCCCGGGGAAGCAAACCCTTAGAAAATGCAGGAGGAAGTAGACACTTACATGAAATGTATGCTGAAGTCGGATGGTATTGGGCCGTCAGGCACAAAATAAAAACCACAGTGCAACGCACACCACCTTGTAAAAGTAAAGTAAAGTATCCCATAGCATTACTGCCGTAGGGGTGTGAGGTGTTAGCGATCTCACATTTCAAAGGCTCAGCTATATGAAGGCGGTAGCCATCTCCTCTCCCTCGCCGCTTTTACTTCCCGGACTGAACCGGTACCCATTTAAGGCTGGGTCGACCCAGGAGCCATTGCGGTCTGAAAAAAACATTACCGCCTCAACTGGGGAATGAACCCAGGACCACTCAGATGCGAAGCCAGCGCGCTAACCACTGCGCTATGCGGCTCCCTTGGGGAATAGATAAATTAGGCGAAAGCAAACAATTTTTTTTTTTAATTTTTTAACAATTTTCCTAGTTGTGGTGGTTGGATTAAGTTTAAAAGCTCAAAACCTGAATAATTCAAAATGTTACAGAACTGAAACCGAATTGAAACCGAAATGACTGAAAATACTGGCCTGGTTATAAAAGTTAAAGAACACTGACAGCTGAGGCACATGATTCAATATGACCATAGCAAATTAACAGAAAACCAGAGTAGCTGGAGGCTCATGGGTAAAGTTCAAGAAGACTGCCCAAAAAAGGAATTCGTGGAAACTGGTTATATGCACAAAATGGTTCAAGGAGGTTGTTGGGTAAAGTTCAAGAAGACTGCCCAAAATATGAATTCGTGGAAACTGGTTATAGCCACAAAATGGTTCATGGAAGCTGGAAAATATGATCAAGACAAGTAAATCATAACAGCAAACACAACAATTGAAGTCCATTACATTTAATAATTATCTAACATAAACAAAAGCATCAAATGCAGTTTCATATACTCTTATCTACCTTAAAAAAGGTAACTCTCACTGGTCTCAAGGGGAAAAGAAAAACCATGGATAGGCAACAAGTGAATTCAAATAATGGATACAATGGACATAGAGTAAACCAGGAATGGTTAAACCACAGCAATCTTTTTGGGGGGTTCGGAACATTTCAAAAATATTTCAAACTTCAAAACTCCTGGAATTCACTTTTAGGTGTGACTAGTGCACTTCAGCTCTCTCTGCCTGATATTTAGCTATATCACACTAAAACAGTAAACTGCTGTATACATTCAATGGGTTGTTTGAAGTTTGGTATTTATCTTGTAAAGAGGAGTACTATATTAAATTTCTTCTCTAGGCTAAAATATACATTTCTTAAATGAAGGGTTTTGGGGACGGCATGGCCTAGTGGTTAAGTGACACGGCTCACAACCAGAAGGTGCTGGGTTTGATCCCCATCACAGCACCGGCCGTTACCCCGGGCAAGGAAACCCTTAGAAAATGCAGGAGGAAGCAGACCCTTACATAAAATTCATGCTGAAGTCAGATGCACTGGGCCGACAGGCGCAAAATAAAAACGCAGTGCAACGCACACCGCCTTTGGGGATTAGAGAAATATGGCGAACGCAAACAAACAAAAAAAAACAACAACAATAAAAAAGGAAGGGTTTTATTTAAATCTATTTATCTTCAGCCCACTTGTGTCGTTAGACATCATGAGGAGATGTGGCCACCGTTTTTGCATTTATTTTTTGGCTGGCGAAAATCCGCTGGTGACTTGCCAGGTCAATCCCAGTATCTATTATCAAACATTAGGTTGGCGGACCCTGGAATATACGATCACCTTTTTAGAACTGGTGGCGGTGGAAGCGTAGATTAGTGCAAGGTAGACCTGCAGCCTGTTAGACGGCCTTTTTGCGACATATACTCCGTGGGAATCCCTAGAATAATGTGAGTAGATTTTTAACTTGAATTTTACCTGAGCAGCAGCCGTTAAGCCTTTTCGATTTGCAACTGTCAATAGATTTTTAACGTGCGTGCCACTGCACACAAGTGTTCAATCTCACTACTCAGAGATCAGGTAAAATCAGGCGAACGCCTTACCCCGAGACCGCTGCCCCCCCCCCCTAATTAAAACCCCTTTTAAATCATTTTATTTTATTTTTATCTGTTGTTACTCTGTTGCTATAAAAAAAAAAATGATTTACTGTGCAATGTTCAGATGGGCAATTAGTAATTCTATTTAAAAATGTTTTCAATTTTGAACCATACCCTATATTTTTCTTTCAAACCCAGAAAGCTACTCCACTCATCAAACTTTGTTGGGAGGCAGGTTTTTGAACTATGAGTTTGAGAGCCTTCTACCCTAGATAGTTTAACCTACATGAGTCTACGTCATGAACCACAAACACAAGCCCGCTGAACTGTATCATATGATCCATAAACAAATCTTTTAAGATGGCAGCAAATTTTCTACTTTGCTGTTCGATATCATCCGTATTGTGGTGCCCTGGTTGTGGTCCATAATTTTCGTTTTGACTTCTTCACTGTGTGTACATATTTATTTCTTGCTCGATTGTTTATTGCTTGGAAGACAAGACATAGGCAGCGAACATAAAATGTAAACTACCAACACAACATCACCTGTGTGGTGGCTTTATTGGTGAGGAGGGAATAAAGGTTGAAAGCGCCCATCTATGTATATCATGAAAGGATGTGCACTGAGCTAGCAACCTCATCATGTAAAACATAGCACTACTGAAACCACTGCAGCAATAACCTAAAGCTAATTTGGCTTAAGTTTCCTGCAAAGAAGCCAACTGCAGGGGCAACCCATACCCATGGAATAAGAATGGAAGGATGCCGATGATTTGATGCATTAACACACTTTCAACACTGCCTGACTACCAATAACGGCAAATTCTACATAATACATACTAGATCAGGAGTCTTCACGCATCTGCAGCTCTGGGCCACAACTTTGTTTTCATGTTGCCATTAAACCACCAAAATTGTCTTCATGCAGTCCAAAGCCCACCAAAATTATTTTCATGTAGACCAAAGCCCACCAAAATTGTCTTCATGCAGTCCAAAGCCCACCAAAATTATTTTCATGTAGACCAAAGCCCACCAAAATTATTTTCATGTTGACCAAAGCCCACCAAAATTGTCTACATATATCCCAAAGCTCACCAAAATGGTCCTCATGCAGCCCAAAACACACCCAAATTCTCTTCATGCAGCCAAAGTCCACCAAAATTGTCACATGCAGCTCAAAGGCCACCAATATTTGTCTTCAGGCAGCCCAAAGCCCACAAAAATTATCTTCATGCAGTCCAAAGCCCACCAAAATTATCTTCATGCAGTCCAAAGCCCACCAAAATTATCTTCATGCAGTCCAAAGCCCACCAAAATTATTTTCATGCAGCCCAAAGCCCTCCAAAATGGTCCTCGTGCAGCCCAAAACACACCCAAATTGTCTTCAAGCAGCCCGCAACTCACCAAAACTGTCCCATGCAGCCTGCAGCCCACCAAAACTGTTTCATGCAGCCCAAAGGCCACCTATATTTGTCTTCAGGCAGCTTAAGTCAATCAAAATTTGTCTTCTGTCAGTCCAAAGCCCACCAAAATTGTCTTCATGCACCCTAAAGCCAAAATTGTTTTCCTACAGCCCAAAGCCCACCAAAATTGTCTTCATGCAGTCCTTAGACCACAAGTCTTCAACCTTTATTGCCACAAGCACTTTGTTCACTCGAATGTCATTCCCACCTTTCCAAGATTGACTGACTCAAAATGTGCATTCCAAACAATATGCATAAAACATTGAAAATATGTTATTTTGTCTATATTAGTACATATACATTTACTTATTTGTATGGTATTTTATAAATTGTTCAACAATTTCACAGACTCAATGGAACCATATTTCCCTCCTAAGAGGACTGCTCGAATTATCTTCATGTAATCCTTAGATCGTGCATGAGGACAGCAACCTCACTGTGCAAAATAAATTGCTACAGATACCACTACTGCAAAAGCATGCAAAGTACTTTGGCATAGACGTCCTAAAGGAGGGCAAATGTAGTGATGGTTATATACTCCAGCTTGAGTGAAAAATGGCAAGAAGAAATATCGTTAGATCATCTAAATTGTCTTCATGCAACCTTTGAGCCAGAAAAATGTCTTCACGATGTCATTAGACCATCATAGTGCTTTCATAGAGTTCTTAACCCTTTTCAGCTTGTAGGTGACAAAATCGGCTGCCACAAACATAAAAATGGTCACACGACACAATTAAAACTGATCTCTGAAACATTAGTTTGTGTTCCGTGATTTAGTTTTTGACATTTTTTTTAAAAATATATATTTTTACGACTCTACTGGATGGTTGCATTTGTATCGCTATTGACATTTACCACAACTGTAATTTTATTACCGATAGGCAGACATTTGCAAAAGCTATATTTGAAATTTGAATTATTTTTCAGGAGTAAAGTTGGACCAACTATTTGATCAGTTCAATGATCACACATCTGGATTACTCACAGATATTCAACACACACCCGATTCAGATGATGATTGGGACATTTAATATAAAAGGTATGTGTAAAGGAATTGACGGATATATCAGCGAAATAAATGACAAGGTAGGTACCAAAACAATTTTTTCTCTCTCTAATTTCCACCTGCACATTAACTTAATGTCATTATGCTGGAGTCTGTATACAACCAGTTTTCATCTTGTCTTTCCTGTATCTGCAAGAGGTCATAGGGACATCACTCAGTGTTTGAGTGATGTGTCTTGGGCATCTCGCTAACCGGGCAGGGCCCAATGTGTTCCGAACGATGTGTTTTAGTCCCTTATTGTCACATGTCTACATTTCACAGCCAAACCAAAACCGACACTGTCTGTAAATAGGGCGAAGGGTGTCAATCTAAGTTCAACCATGTGAACTAGACCATGAAAATAAGACACAGGGTAACGAAATACTATTACATATAACTGATAAACATGCCAGGATAATCGGTAGAAAAAACACCGCAAAATGAACGAACTAACTAATCTAAATAGAAAATAGCAACATGTTTCCGTGGACACAAATGTAAGATGTTAACTAGTGTGAATTCCAGTAAAATCTGTGGCCTGGATACTGATGTATAATCTTTATCATGAATACTTCATGTCGTAGTTTAATTATGTGCCTTTCAATGTTTAGGTCAAAATTTTAGTTCAATTTGTTAAATATTAATTTATTTTTTTTAAAATAAAACTTTGACACACAGAGTTCCTAAAAACGTCTAGACAAAAAATCGAATCCTTTGAGTCAAAATGTTATTGAAATATTCTCAGAATAGCCTGGACAGTGAAAAAGACATATATAGACCTTTGGCGAGAGTTGAACATAGAGGAGAACTGGTTTATCAATTCCATTTTTGTCAGAAAATGTAAATAATTTGGTCACATCAAGAGACACAAGTCTTGAGAGAACAGTGATGGAAAGTATGGTGCCAGACAAAAGAGGCAGGGGTAGACCAAGAAGATGATGACACCAAGATATCCAGGAACACCTGGGTATGACTGTGGCAGAGACTGGAGTTTTGGAGAAAGAGTTTCAGACAGACTGTGATGGGAGCGAAGTTATGTAAAGGACATACTACATGAAGATAACAGAGTTCCTGCATTTTGGTCTAGGCGAAAAAACATGAATCTGAAAAGTTAGCCCAAACTGAAAATGGTTACGGTGATTTGAGTTTGAGAACCCTGCACTAGATTATAATAGAATGGTTTTAAATAACTATAAAATATAAGGAACGGTGAAACGTACTTGAATAATAAAATCATTTTCTACGATTCCAAATCACAAGTACAGGTATCACTCATTCAAACACACGTCTCCAACTTTTAAAAAAATATGCACAACATCATCATCATGTTGAGCCATGCCGACCGGCGTTGGCAATATAAACATACTTTGCTTTTATGTTCGTAGGGAAACAAGGGGAATCTCAGACAGTAAATAGACAAGCGACAATGATCACAGAGAAAAGCATCTTATGGTCTTGTTTTGTGATTGGGTTCATCAACATCATCATCGTCAAGTGACGATCAATTTCTTTCACAACATCCTGCCAGAACATCAAGACCTCTGTATTTTCCAATTGAGCTTCTCATGCCTTCTCAAACTTTTTTTTTTCTGTCTTCATTTGCCTCACTTGACCTCAATCTTTCCCCATGGTTACATGTATCTCAAGACACCCCCCCCCCCCCCCCACCCTCGCGCCATATCCAGTGAATAGTGAATAGCATAATTTTAATCTTATTTACTAGTGATCATTTAATATTCTTTCTCTTTGTCATATATTTTCAACAGATTTTTTAAGATCCAAATATATTTATATGTAGCATTCTTCTCAGGAACAACACTTCTGTAGCAGAAAGACAATTCTTGTTTATTTATCGCCCAGGACTCGTATCCATAATGCATAGCATAGCTATGAATTAACTAGAGAAAGGTCCAGGTTAGATATTATCAAATATTTTTTTAGTCGGAGAGTGGTGAATGCTTGGAAAGCATTGCCACATGAAGTAGTGGAGGCAGAGACAATTAATGCATTTAAGAATAGATTGCTCATAGCTTTTAGAACAAGAAAATGTAAATGAAACTGATTGTATACAGAATTTGCAGAGTCTTCTAGCCCAGTATAAAGACGTTAAGTTAAGACGTTAAGTTAAAGCAATATATGTTCTACATAACACTACAAGATTGCCTTCTGCACTTTCAATGTCAAGACCTGTGTATTAGAACATTCCTTAGTTTCTAGTAGCTGACTTTAGCTAGTGTCATTGTCTTTTATTTCAGTTATACAACTTTTATCATCTATTGTGATATTACAATGGGGTTTAGTTCCTGAAAATACAGTCTAATCCATTTTCTATAGGGATAGGTATTAACATTTATTTGTGAATGCCCACAATGAGTAGGTTACTCTTTTGTGCGCCCTGAAAAGGACAATAAGTGGCGGGTTGCAGTAGCTTTCCTCACATCCTGAGCATGCTGATGAAGGTGGACCGATTTCCTCCAGGCGGTTGTGATATGCTTGGCTTCATCTGCGTGTCGCTCACTACTATGGGGATCACAACAATCCTTCCCCTCGTTAGCCAGATTGCCATGAAAACAATACGTTTTCAGGGAGAGAAAGCCGAAGTGAGGGTCTTGGCCAGTATGTTTTGCCTGACCCTGACTAACATGTCTGATCAGTATATTTTGCCTGACCAGATGTTAGTCTTCCTCCCTATATTAACAGTTAATCCACATATATTGCCATCAGTTGTTCCATTTTCTTCATAGCAGAGCTCCTGGTGTAAAGTACATTAGTTGCACACAGTCTAATGTTTAAGGTACTCCTCCTATTGTCTCATCATTGGCTATTATCACTGAAAACGGTCTAGCGTAGACTGAGAAAACTAAATATTAGCATATGTTCAGCCATTACAATCCATCCAGTGGGGTCAAAGATGCAGTAATGAATGGAGCATCTGGGTCAGTGGCCCATAGTTGGCTGCTTGTATCATAGCCAGAGACCTATAGCTGGCTGCTTGTATCATGGTCAGAGACCTATAGCTTGCTGCTTGTATCAAGGTCAGAGACCCATAGCTGGCTGCTTGTATCATGGTCAGAGACCTATAGCTGGCTGCTTGCATCATGGTCAGAGACCCATAGCTGTCTGCTTGTATTGAGGTCAGAGACCCATAGTTGGCTGTTTGTACCGAGGTCAGAGACCCATAGCTGTCTACTTGTATCGAGGTCAGAGACCCATAGTTGGCTGTTTGTACCGAGGTCAGAGACCCATAGCTGTCTGCTTGTATCGAGGTCAGAGACCCATAGCTGGCTGTTTGCATCATGGTCAGAGACCTATAGTTGGCTGCTTGTATTGAGGTCAGAGACCCATAGCTGGCTGCTTGTATCGAGGTCAGACCCATAGCTGGCTGCTTGCATCATGTTCAGAGACCCATAGCTGGCTGCTTGTATTGAGGTCAGAGACCCATAGCTGGCTGCTTGTATCGAGGTCAGAGGCCCATAGCTGGCTGCTTGCATCGAGGTCAGAGACCTATAGCTGGCTGCTTGCATCGAGGTCAGATACCTATAGCTGGCTGCTTGCATCGAGGTCAGAGACCTATAGCTGGCTGCTTGTATCGGGGTCAGAGACCTATAACTGACAAAGACCTTATATTAACTACCAAGTGACAGCCCTGGAAACAGACTGCAAACATGCAGCCTGGATAAGATATTAGGGAAGGTGAACCCAGTCCCAAAAATGCTGTGCTGAAATCGGATATGTCAGGCCGAAATTCAAAAAAATCACAGCCTCACTGCAAACTAGAAAACAGCATTTCAAACGTCCTATCAGAACGAAAGCAGAAGAAGCAACCATCTAATCACAAGCAATCTCTTTGCTTAGCCACCTTACCTGCATTTTAATGAACATAACATGGTTTTAGATTTGTAACGCATACTAACCCTACACAAAACAAAGAAACCAAAAACCGCAACATACAATTATTGCTAGAAAACAGCTGCATGTAGCAGTACTCCAGATATACAACATGGAATGTGACTTGTCGGCAGATGGCACGATGCGATACTTGTATATCTGGTCTAAATAATTTTTTTATTTGACAATGAGCCATAAAAGTGAAAACGCTGCAATCCGAACCATCATTGCACGAGACTCTACTGTACACTTCAAAGCAAAGTGAAAACATAAACTAAACAGAACTAAACGTGTTTAGTAATTCTGCTGTTTAATGCATATACAGTTGTCTTTATGATCATTGTCGCTTTTCCCGTTGCCGTTACGTAGTTTTTCATGTCATTTTTATTTTAAATCAATCAACATTTCTTTATAGACGGTGCATAGAATCTGTGACCACAAAAACTGTCATGTGACATTTGTGACTCAAAACAAGCAGTCACACTGTTGAGTGATAAGCAACCAATTATATTACAATCTTGACTATATCCAATGTACACTTAACATGAAACAGTGGTTTAAATAATGGGGTCCATACATACATACATAAACAATAACACAGCACAAGATATCAGTGGTGCTTGATAACCATAACAGTTATAACATTTGGTAGTTATAACATTTGGTGAGTGTTCCAACACTATTGTTATAATCTATATCAGCGTTGTTCAAATGCCACAGCTGCCATCTATTTATGCCGCCAAAATAACAATGCACTGATCAAGTTATACAAATGGGGTGTGGGCGGCTGCGGGTACTGGCCACACGTGTGCGCCGCATAGGCAAGGTAAGGTGGTTAGTGACAGTTCCCAACTCAAAGATGCATATTTTCAGATTCAACAAGGCTGAACCCATATGAGAAGTAAATTCATTTTTAAAATACATGATGAAGTCGAATGCGTCGAGGCGTAAAAGGTAACACACAGTACAACGCACTTCACCTTAGGAAACGGTGCAAAGAAAAAAAAAGTTGACTTAAATAATATTTTTTTTTATATATTATTAAAAAATCATTCAAATTATCAAGTGATTTTAACAAAGTTGGATCAATCTGCTATTAAAACTCAGTGCATCTCTGAAAAAGCAAGACAGCAGACAGTGTTCCATAAATTAGTTTATTTTATTTCTGTTCAAACGGAAGAAAAAGCTATATGTATTCTGCTTTCTCTTTGGACATGAGGTCAAATAAGTGCTGCAACGTTTAAAAAATATCCTAGCACAGTGTGAACATAAAAAGTTAGCAAGAAACACTGATCTATATTTTATTATAGTTAACAGTAATAGCTGTTATATAACAGATACTGCTATTGGTTTCATTATGCCAGGTTGTCAGATTTATGATGTCCTCCTCACTGCTTTGCCTTGCTGAACCAAATTCACCAATGGCAGGTACCCCAATTCTACACTTGAATAAACTGGAGTGGACCCAATGGTGGGCAAGTGACAGTCGAGCACTTGCTGTAAGTAAAATATACAAGAAGCAGAGAATGCACATACGGTCATCACCGGTACCATTCCTGAACAAGCATTATGGAGATCTCAGGCTAACTCATGTTTTCTTTAGACACATTCGAGTACGAGCGCTATTCAGAATGAAAAGATAACAGCAATGTCCAACCTGGCACTAGTTTTAAAGATTTCCTGAACTGCAGGTACATGAGTTATGCCATGACCTGTAACATGAAATATCTTGGAAACATAAGTTCACCATCAATATTAGAATCATCACGAAACATTTCAACCAAGTCTCATACAGTTCATGCTTCTTATACAGATGGATGTTCTTGTATCGCCGCCAGTGACAAGTTGTCTGTCTAATGCCATATGTCTCAGAAACATATAGCGACACATACAGCATGAGTTGGGCAATGTGTGACACTAATGTCATCCTCATGTTCCTCCAGCTGGTTTACCCTGTGCAGCTGCTACACTCCAAAAAGAAAGAGGGAAAAAAAATGCTGTAAGACATACAACAGAAAGCAATCATATTAATAAATCAAATAAAACTACAGCAAGCTTAATAAATACTGATTTGTAGTCACATTTTTTCACAATAAACTTTTGACAGTTCAATCCATTAAATCTGGGTCAACAGTGCGCAAAACATCTGTTGCCTTCCGATTCAATCTAAATTTACATCCAGAACATGCATTTCATTCTGTCATTTAATTACACGTGAAGTCGTGGACTAGTGGTTAAGTGACATGGCTCACAAGCCGATGGTGCTGGGTTCGATCCCCAATCACAGCGCCAGTCGTTACACCTAACCCTTAGAAAATGCAGGAGGAAACATGCCCTTACATAAAATGCATGCCGAAGTCAGATGCACTGGGCAGACAGGCGCAAAATAAAAACATAGTGCAACGCATACCGCCTTGGGGAACTGAGAAATAAAGCGAATACCAAAATAAAACTTATTATATTTCAGGTTTTGGAATAACCTTAAACATGGCCGAATATCCAGCACATACGCAGCTTTTGTTTAATGAAGATTTTCTTCTGAGGATATTTATGTTTTCTGTGAATATCTGAAGCTGTGGTAATCTTGCTGATGGAATTAGGAGTTGAAGACAGAGCCAAGAAATGACATTTGATCAGGCCAATGATCAAGCATCTGGATTACACACGGATACTCAATACTGGATGACCGTGAAAGTGTTAATGTTTTAGAGGTGATAAAGCAACAATTTCAAAATAATTGCTAAAATTAATGCGAGGAATGTTGGACTTCAAGAACCCAAGAAATGATTGATTTGATCATAACTAATTATCACACATGTGGATATCATGTTCATATTCAACACACGTCTGACTCAGACTTTGACAGGGACACATGAGACATGACTGGTAAGGATATTGAAGGATTTAAAGCAGAAATGCTTATGACATTGTTTGTTAATATAAATTTGTTTGGCCCTATTTTCCCTTCCGCATTAATGATATTTAAATCTTCATACTAATGTATATTTTAATTATGAATACTTCATATCATAGACTCTAAAATCCTTAGATAGCAGTTTTAGTTCAATTTGTTTAACATTAATTTATTTTATATTGAAAAAGACTGTCATATGAAAGGCAAAAATATGCAAAATTATCCAGGATTAGAAAGTGTTAAGCAGTAGTTTACTTAATTTTAAACATATTTTTTATGAGTGACATGTCATTTTGTCAATGAATTAATATTCTGGTTTTAAAAGAATGGCATGTCTATGTTTTGGTAGATATTAGATTTATTAAAGGGTGGTTTACAGATAAATATATTTAGAAATTGTTTGCAATTTTTCAAATAACAATCAAATTCTGGTGTTCTAAGTCAATTAATACCTTTCTTTTCACAATTATCTGGCAGTAAATCTAATAAGAAAAAAAGTTAAAGAACATACAAAATGACTTCATATTTACACTTTACTGATGTAAACAGTCATTCAGTTTGAAGCACTAATAGAAGTGAAGCAGGGATGTCTATTGTCACCACTCTTGTTTCTGATGGCGATAAACTGGATAATGAAGATGTCAATGTTAGGGAATAGAATCATTATACAATTTTCATTGTGGTCACAGTTAGAGGACTTGGACTATGCAGACGACTTGGTACTGCTGTCACACAGCCATAGTCAGATGCAAGAAAAACTAAATAAGATGAGGCAGCATCCAGCCAAACTGGGACTGAATATTAACATGAAGAAAACCAAGCTGTTTGAGATCAACACCTTAAGCAAAGAGCTATTTGTGCTCGGAGGTGAGGCACTGGAAGAGGTGGATATCTTCACATATTTAGGCAGTACTAGTGATACTTCAGGGGTCACAGAGGCAGATTTAAGGGTTAGAATTGGAAAGGCACAGACAGCATTCCTGTTACTAAATAATATATGGAAATCCAGGGAAATTAAGAGAATACCAAGTTAAGATTGTCTAATTCCAATGTCAAGTTGGTAGTGTAAAGAGCAGAAACTTGGAGAACAAAGGCAATACAGAGGAAGCTTCAGTCATTCGTCAATAAATGTCTACGGAGAATAATGGGTACAGACTGGCAAGACATGGTGAGGAATGACGATCTATTCAAAAGGAGCCAACAACAACCAGTGGAGCAACAGATCAATGTAGAAAATGGGGTTAAGTTGGACTCACGCTATGGAAATCACCATAAAATGTGGCCAAACATGGAAACCACAAAGGAAGAGGAAGAGAGGTACATCAAGAAAAACCTGGAGAAGAGACTGAAAATGAACTTTGGTCCCTGGGCCTTAACTGGAGAGAGGCAGAAAGGGCAACTCAAAAGCAAACCTGCTGGAGGAGGGTTATCAATGGCCTATCCCCTGAAATGAGCGACATGCTCATTGACTGATTGAACTGATGTAATCATATTTACACTGAAAGATTTGGAAAAAACTATTGAGAGCATGCCAGTGGGAAAGGCAACCGGTAGAGATGGTATTCCAGCAGAAATCATCAAATGCGGAGGGAATGTACTTAATCAATACCTGAACGAACATATCTGCCAGTTTTGGGATGAGGGGGTGGTATCACAGGACATGAGATGCCAACATGATCACCCTTTACAAGAAAAAGTGAGACAGAGGAGATTTCAACAATTACAGGGGCTTATTGGTCCTCAACACCATAAGCAAAGTGTATGCTCGCACTATCCTGAGCAGGTTGCAAAAGCTGGCCGACAGGGTGTATCCGGAATCCCAGTGTGGTTTCACGCAGAACGGGCCCCCATTGATATGGTCTTTTCACTGAGACAATTGCAAGAGAAATGCAGAGAACATAGACCCTATTTCTTGCCTTCATCGACCTCACCAATGCATTCGACCTAGTAAACAGAGAGGGTCTTTTTAAAGTATTCTCTAGGGGAAGGAAGACTAACGTCTGGTCAGGCAAAATATACTTATCAGACATGTTTGTCGGAGTCGGGCAAAACATACTGATCAAGACCCTCACCTCGGCTTCCTAGTAGCCCTACCTGGAAACTGGCTTTTTTCATGGCAGCCTGGCTAACAAGGTGAGGGATCGATGTGATTCCCGTAGCAGTGAGTGACACGTAGATTAGTTGAAGCATAGCACAACCGCCTGGAGGACCCCAGTCCACCTTCATCAGCACGCTCGGGATGTGAGGAAAGCTACTGCAACCCGCCACTTAACGTCCTTTTCAGGGTGCACAAAAGAGTAACCTACTGTGGGCATTCGCAAACAAACAAACAAAAAAGTATTGTCTAAAGTTGGCTGCCCGCCTAAACTACTGAGCATGATTAGGTCTTTTCATGTGGGCATGAAAGGTACAGTGGTGCATGACGGTCAGGAATCGGAGGCCTTCGACATTAACTGGGGATTTAAACAAGGTTGTGTCCTGGCTCCATTCAGCATTTTGTTTGCCATCGTGCTTAGACATGCCTTTGGAACTGCCACAGATGGGAGACTATCCAATCTAACCAGACTGCGAACAAAATGTAAGAGAAGGGAGACTGTCATTCGGGATATGCTCTTCGTAGACGATGCTACCCTGGTTACCCACACTGAAGCCGAATTACAGATCCTCATTAATAGGTTGGCAAAATCCTGATCTGTTTGGACTCACCATCAGCGTACAAAAGACGAAAGTGATGGCTTGGGGTGCAGATCCACTAGACATTGTCTTAAACTATAAAAATCTGGAGGTAGTAAATCACTTCAACTACCTCGGATCTATCATCACTGATAACCTTACAATCGACGCGAAACTACAGAAACGATTAGGAATGGCCTCATCAGCACTTGCCAGACTCTCACAGAGAGTGTGGAATAACATGCTGACCATATCTACAAAGGTCGCTGTGTACAGATCATGTGTGATTAGTACCCTGCTCTATGGCAGCGAAACATGGACCTGTATGCCTCACAAGAAAAAAGGCTAAATGCTTTTCATATGCGCTGCCTGAGACGCATAGAATGACATAGTGACTAACAATGAAGTGTTGGACCATGCAAAGATTGTCAGCTTAGTTGCAATTCTACGCCAGCGCCGCTTGAGGTGGCTTGGTCACGTGTGTAGAATAGAGGGTGGGCGAATGCCAAAAGATATAATTTACGAAGAGCTGACCAAGGGCAAGTGTAAAAAAAGGTAGACCCTTCCTCCACTACAAAGATGTTTGCAAGCGTGACCTGAAGGCATTGGATATGAACACCTGCAACTGGGAGGAACTTGCCAAAGACAGACCCGGCTGGAGGCAGGCTTTGTGTGTTGGTCTGCAGGCAGGGGAAGACATGATGCGTCAAGATGCAGACTACAAACGTTTGCTGCGAAAGTTAGGGCAATAACTGACTGTCCCCTCTCTAGCGTAAAGTTCATTGTCTCTCTCGAGACTGACAGGATGCCAATCAATCATATTTACACCAGCTTTTTTTTAAATCGCAAATCTTAAAAAATGTATTTCTTTTTTTTGCGTTCGCCTTTTTCTCTTTTCCCTAAGGCGGTGTGTGCTGCACTATGGTTTACTTCCCCGAAGTAACAGCCAGTGTTGTAATTTGGTATCGAACTCAGCACCTTCGGATTGTGAGCTGTGCCACTTAATAGCCCACGCTGTCCCCATAAAATACATATTTGAAGAAACACAATGAATATCTGTAACTATTTACAGTACACTAACGTCTCTGCTGAGTTATACCTTCTTTGTCTTTGTTCATTCTTAATCTCCCGCTACTAAGCCCTGAAAAGGGCTTTGCGAGTAGCAGGATGTTGCGAGTAGCAGGATGTCCAGAGAAAGGAATTCGTTGTGTCGTAGCTTAAGCTTGACTGCAAAATTTGCACCTTTCGGTCCGACACATCCGACTTCAGCAAGCATTTTTTAGTACCGGGTTAGCCTTCCCTCTTAGTTCCCTTCTCCTTAGCCAGCCTGCTCTGTTACAGCCTGTTATCCAGGATCACCGCGTGAAGGTGTAGAAGGATCTTAGAAGCTCCGGTTCGCTGGCATTAACGCTAGCAGACAGCTATGGGTCGCTGACCGTTGCAGCTCATGCACTGCTCAGCATCTTGATCCCTAAAGGATCATGCGTATGGTAGTCTAAAGCTATTCTTCATGAGCAGATGGTTCAGGACTTACAGTACCATCACATAACTGCTAGTTTAGCTCACAAACACTGCTATCATTAGAATCACAAAATCACTCATCGGGGTAACTCTCAATGCTGTTTTCATTGTCCTGGACATAACTATACCTATCAACACACTGTTGGAACATGATTGAACCCTGCTTAACTCCTCTACGAGGCATGTTAGTGTTTTCTATAACCTTATTGTGGGTTGACATGGTAAACATTACATCATTTAATAGCTAACTTTAAGAGTGGAAACATTATATTACAATATTTATTATTTTGCACTCAAGAATGATCTTTATTGTAGTAAATTAAAATCTTGGACCAGATCTGTATGTATTTTGGTACATATTTAACTTGTTTTATTACTACAGAATAATTGTTACCATGTGTGGCTCTTAGTCACAGCGGCTAAACATTTTGGTATTGTAAGTAGCAGTTAGTCACACTTGGTAAATTCTATGGTACTGTAAGTAGATATCAATCATAGTGGGTAAACTCTCTGATACTATAATTGACTCTTAGTGGATAAACTCTGGCACTACAGTATAACCGGCTCTTGGTAGATAATGTGTGCAATAGTAGGAAATATAATGGAATTTACATTAAAAATAAAATAAAAATTATAAGAGATACAAAAGATGAAATAGAAATAAAACTAATGAAATAGGAATAAAACTAAGTGGGTAGAATACTTTAAATACTTTTGCCAGTGAAGTTGTAGCCATATGCTGCATAAGCTGCTGTCATGCCAGCTTGTGCTCCGGCTATCTCAGCCGCAGACATCGCTTTCTTGGCACTGCCTCTTCCTCTAGGTCTCTTGCCAACACCAGAACCTCTAGGCCGGCCTCGTCCTCTACCACGTTTTGGTGCCTGGATCGGTGTACTTGTAACTGGAAACATATTCAAATTGTTATATAGGGAAGTTGTAATTTGTACTGGGATCCAAGGTATTGATAGGAAGAGGATGAGGAAAGGGCAAATCAAAGAATTTACTGTAATGCGGAATTTTTCCCCTGACCCACTGCTATTCAAAGTTTCATATTTGTTTCTTATATGGGGGCATTATTTCTTGAGCTGTCTTTCAAACTCAGAAAGCTGATCCACACTTAGCAGGTGTTTGACATAAGACATGGTGCAAAATGATGAGTTGGAGAGTCTTCTACCCTAGAGGAATTGACTAGCAATACAGATCTTACAAAACATACATCCTACCAAGCTGTATATCACATGGCTAATAAACATTAAAGTAGAATCCCATTTATAATCATTTCATGACACATGATACTGCTGATAACCAAGCATTTAGCCTCACCAAGCATTTAGCCTCACCAAGCATTTAGCCTCACCAAGCATTTAGAATCACCAAGCATATACAATCACTAAGCACATACTCTCAGCAAGCATATACCCTCAGCAAGTACATACCCTCACTGAGCACATACCCTCACGAAGTACAAACCCTCACTAAACATACACCCTCACTAAACACATAGCCTCACTAAGAATATACCCTCACTAAGCATATGGCCTCAAGCCTTGGAGACAGCATCTGCTTGACTTAGGCAAAGTAAAGTAAAGTAACCCATAACATTACTGGCGTAGGGGTGTAAAGTGTTAGCGATCTCACATTTCAAAGGCTCGGCTATATGAGGGCGGTAGCCATCTCCTCTCCCTCGCCGCTTTTACTTCCCGGACTGAACCGGTACCCATTTAAGGTTGGGTCGACCTGGGAACCATTGCGGTCTGAAAAACATTACGGCCTCAACTGAGGAATGAACCCAGGACCACTCAGATGCGAAGCCAGCGCTAACCACTGCGCTACGCGGCTCCCTTAGGTAGCTCCCCTTTAACCATGGGATGTAAAAGTCTTCATTTCCTTTACTCGTGGTTTACAGTTTATATAGTCTGACCCATGCCCAACCCTTTTCAGTCATATCTGGTGGGTTATAGTGTTACTATTCCTTGATCCCCTTTTGGGCCCAAATACACAGTATCGTGTTATCATCTAAAAATACTAAAATATGGTGGAAACTTTGCTATACAACTAAATACCAACAGTGCACGAAAATATTATAGGACTGATTTACTATGTAAAGTAACAGAAAAGATTGTAGGAATGATTCACTTAGGTAAAGTAACAGATTACGGTTGTAGGACTGATTCACTTAGGTAAAGTTACAGATTACAGTTGTAGGACTTATTCACTTAGGTAAAGTAACAGATTAAAGTTGTAGGACCGATTCACTTAGGTAAAGTAACAGAAAAGGCTGTAGGACTGATTCGCTTAGGTAAAGTAACAGATTACAGTTGTAGGACTGATTCACTTAGGTAAAGTAACAGAAAAGGCTGTAGGACTGATTCACTTAGGTAAAGTAACAGATTACAGTTGTAGGACTGATTCACTTAGGTAAAGTAACAGAAAAGGCTGTAGGACTGATTCACTTAGGTAAAGTAACAGATTAAGGTTGTAGGACTGATTCACTTAGGTAAAGTAACAGAAAAGGTTGTAGACTGGTTCACTTAGGTAAAGTAACAGATTAAGGTTGTAGGACTGATTCACTTAGGTAAAGTAACAGATTACGGTTGTAGGACTGGTTCACTTAGGTAAAGTAACAGATTAAGGTTGTAGGTTCTGCCGAAGACGGATGTGTCGGACCGAAAGGTGCAAATATCGCAGTCAAGCTGTAAACTAGCGACACAACACATTTCGTTCTCTGGACTACATCCTACTACTTGCAAAGCCCTTTTCAGGGCTTGGTAGCGGGAGATTGAGAACGAACGCAGAAGAAGAAGAAGAATGTGGTAGGACTGGTTCACTTGGTTAAAGTAACAGATTAAGGTTGTAGGACTGGTTCACTTAGGTAAAGTAACAGATTAAGGTTCACTTAGGTAAAATAACAGTAAAGGTTGTAGGGCCGATTCACTTCGGTAAAGTAACAGAAAAAGTTGTGGGACTGATTCACTTGATCAATGGCACTTCCCACATATGTAAAATCGGCACCTCTTCTCGTCATCGATAGAACTTATCTTTATCTGTGTTTACTGGAGTTACCCTCAGACTGGTTTCAGTCAAATGAAGAAACTCACACATGTCCATAATTAGTGCAAGAAATGTCAGGTCCAGCAGACAAAATACAAACCTGGAGGGAACAATGTGTGCGGATCATCCACAATGACCATGGCACCGTCATTGCTGTCATCCTGCATCATCAGAGATGTTGCTTCACTGCCGACAGACATCTGTATGGGAAGAATACAGTAAGATCTGAGACATTTTTAAGTTAATATTGTATCACTTGATAGGATCTGACTATGTGGAAGAATACTATAAGGCGCTGAGACATTGTTAACCTTTACTGTACCACAGATGTGAAATTGCGACACGTTTCCTTACCGCGGTTAAAATTCAACGCCAGCTCCAGGGTCATCGCTTTATCGAATGTAACCTATTGGGTTAGAAGAAATCGACAATTAGGGACAAGATCCGTAACCAAACAGTACGTAGCAATCTTGAAGTTCAACCCCTGCAGACACGAGTGGAGCAGTCCCAACTACAGTGGTTTGGCCTTGTCTGTAGAATGGAAGAAGATCGGATACCAAAGCGGTTATGGGAGATAAAAAGTCAAGGACGCAGACCCCCAGGACGTCCCAAAGTACGTTGGGAAGACAACATACGACAGTCCTTAAGTGATAGAGGGCTGGATTGGAAAGAGGCCAGGAAAAATACGACGGATAGAGCAGTGTGGCGTTCTCTCTGGCAAACCTCTTCACCTCACGGTTGAAGAGCAGCAACTCAGTATTTTATTCTTTTTTCCGAGTGAGTCTATATGTTTTCACCATTATCACCTTCATATTCTTGTATATCAGAAACTAACATACACACAACAATAACACCAACAAGTTCTTTATTAAAAAGATTTAAAAAACCACACGCACATATTTAAAAAAAATTAAGATTAGAAGTTCTCAAAATTAACAACCATGTCGTGACAAGACCTGCTGAATGATAAATCAGCTGCAGGAAGAAGACGTCATTTTAAAATCTGGTATGGTAAAAGTTAATATTGTATCACTTTAAAGGGTCTGCCATGTAGAATAGAAGGATACAATCATTCATCTCGTTTCGAAAGGCAGTGTGTGTTGTAATGTGCCTTGAGCCTTAACCTTTCAGGCACTAATGTCCGCATAGGTGGACAAGTAAAAATACTCCAAGTACCCCTACAGTCCACCTAAACGGACACGCGATAAGAAAATTTGCCGATCGTCATCAAAAAGTTATTCTAAAGCATTGCCGTGTGTTAACACCGGTTGATATACGGCCATTTTGAATCTACATATAGGGATGCCGTCATTACCGTTGTAAACAACCAAAATGGCCATAAAGTGACTTTGAAAGCGATTTTGAAACGACGTGTTTGCGTTTTCGGGACTTATGGATTATTCCATTATTGCGTGTGATTAAGGTAAGTTGTTCCTACATATTTTTGGGAGCTCGATCTGTTTAATTTGTTTATTTAGTAGTATTAACTACATTTGTAAGGGAAAATAGCAGATTTGACGATCTTGTAAGAAAAACTATCAGCGTTCTGTGACGATTTTCACATTTCGACGGTCCCGATTCTCCGCAAAATGGGCAAAATCGAAATGGTGCGGATTTTTTAATTTTCACATTCATCTTCTTGTATCTCATACACTAAAACACACACATCAAAAACAATAACACCAAGTAGTTCTTTATTCATTTATGTCTCTACACACACAAAAATCATATTTATACAACAACAACAAAAAAAAATACAGATTTTCAAAGTGAACAACCTAGAAAAACGTGACGTGCTGAAAAATAATTCAGTGGCTGCGAGAACTTCCGTACTTTTATAACTCAGGGCCCTAAAGGTTAAACAGCTCAGCACATCCTACTTCAGTAGGCATTGTTTCAACGGCTTTGCTTTTCGGAGCTAAATGACCTTGCTGTTTCATGAATCCAAACACCAAGCAAGTTCGGGTAGTCACTATTTCTCCGTCACACCAACATTTTGTAACAGTCTCCATTACGTTCAACGTCCCGCAGCATCTACACAGTGCATGGATTATTTTAGAAAAAGTCTTTTTGAACTTATGTTTAGCCACTGGAGGCAGTTGCTATCACATCCACATTGAAGACACCTGCATGTGTTCAGATTTCAGAACTGACAAGGGTATACCTCTATGGGAGGTGAACTCATTTTAAAAATGGCTGCTGAAGTCATATGTTTTGGACCAATAGATGCAAAACACTGCAATGCATACCCTTTTAGGAATTTAGGTGAGCGAGAACAGAAAAAAAACTACAGAGAATACCACACTGACATACAATGTTAGAACAATAAATAAAACTACAGAGACATGCAGCACTGACACACAATATACCACGTCTAAGATCCACACAAAGTAAGAACAATAAATAAAACTAGACACATACCACACTGACTGGACTAGCTGGAATGGAGTCTCTACTGGCCACAGATTCTGTGTCAGGGGCTGGTATGGTAATATTATTTTCTTCAACAGCCGCTGCTGCTGCAGCTGCTGCCTGCTTTTTCTTGGTGCCTTCCCGCTTCTGTAAAAATAACATGCACAAAGCATAAGTTCTCTACTTGAAAGACCAGTAACATAGACAGTGCTATTAAAACTGTTTAATTCTGTATGCAATGGCATAAGCAACATCAAGATGAATTTACAATGTTAAGAAGCTAAGCTGAAATTCAGCATCTTCAATTTACCGTGCAACGGTTTATTATAGACATGCGTTCTATGCACGTCAAAAAGGAGTTATCCCTAACTAACCAAATTCAAATCGTCTGCTATCACCCACCCGAGTAGCATTTACAGCTTCAATGTTTGAAAGGGAAAGCGTGTAGATTAGGCGTCATGTTCTTTGCAGAACGACCCAAATCTAGGGTTGACAAGATGGCGTCAACGCGGGTTGGGGAGTTTTCTCTTCGATAAAGCCTGCACTGGACAACAGTCACAATTAAAGACTGCGTACCTCTTTCTTCAACTCAACAGTATACCTGCAATGTCCTATGTGGCAGAAACATGGTCACTAACGAGGGAGATGGAGTCAAATCTAAGAGTGACCCAAGCCTCTTAAGAGGTCAGCTTCACGCTTCATAGCCAGTAAACTAAAGGTGTACATAACATACGTTAATTAATTGTCCCTGGTGGAAGATGCAGTTATTTATGCAGACAAGATCAAACATCATTGGGAGGTCACTTACTGCAAAGAAAGGTCGATCAATGGAGCATAGTGACAGCAATATGGACCCAAGAGACAAGAAGCGACCACGGGGATGACCGTCAACATGCTGGTCCAACTCCCTTGCTGCACCCAACATGAAAAATGCCACAGATGGATGACTCATTATTAATATTTCCAATGTAGCCCATGACAGAGATCACTGGAAAAGAAGTTGACCAGGCCCACCGCAAACTACTGAGACAATTACTTTAAATCCTATGACATTGAAGAGGAATTATGAAGAATAGAATTACACTTCTTCAGTGCTATATCATATTAGAGAGTAAGGAATCTGAAGAACAGGACAATGTTCCTTCAATTCTATGTTATACTAGTAAGAAGAAAAGCTAACAAATTGGAAGACATTCCTTCATTTCTATGTTATACTACTGCATTGAACTGTACCTTATATTCTCGCTTTCTCTTCCTGAATATAGCACCCATATTAGGATCATCACCAACTTTCTCAAACTGTCGAGTGAGCACTGTGAATGACAAAATATATGGAGTCACACAAATGTTGTCTCAACTCTTCTCTTTCTCAACTAATGAGTTTTTTTGTATACAAGATTAAGTCAAGACAAAGATCAGCCCACAGCAAACACTTTGTGGCAGAGGATATAAGGCACATCCCGATTTTAGAAATGTTGAAATGGAAAGAAACTGTGTCTTAATATAAGAATTATGATACATTGATAAATCTTTCTGTTCTAAGTTGGTTTACTACATGCAACCAATCAGTGTACTTTATTTGTCAGTATCCTTCCTTGTTTGCCCCAATAGGAGCATGGGAACATCTCTGAAGGAGGTTTGTACTAAAGTATGTATATGCGCCACTTGCAGTTGTGTCTGAGCACATAATAAGGTTGACAGCCCCCAGAACAAACACTGTTGGTCGTCTTTTACAACATGTATAGTATGGAAGACCCCATCGTGTTCGTTTCCTTGAGTTGTATAGGGGACTTTCTGTGTGTTTCAATGATCCCAAGAGTCATGGTGTGGCGAAAGCTTCCAGAATGGTCACCCAAACTGGACATGTCAAGGGGGAGAGATCAGACTAAAAACAGACAACTCACTGAGAGTGTAATAGGCTGGATCAAGGCCAACCACCTACATCCATAAAAGCAAAGCTGGTTAAGAAAACATTGACAACCAAACAAAAGCTTGGAACAGTCTTGGAGAAGGAAGGGCCTCAAATTACAACACAGTGGAAGCCACAAAGATGCTACAGTACTGACTACCCTTTTGAGTACCAAGAAACAAAATGGGGTTGTATAGGACACACACTATGGAAATCACCATCAAACGTGGCCAGACAGGCCCTGACATGGAATCCAGAGGAAGAGGAGAAGTAGACCAAGAAACACTTGGAGAAGAGACTGAAAATAAACTTCTGTTCCTAGTCATCAATCTCACTCTTATTCTGAGTTACCTTGGATCAGTGGCAAGATTATTGGTCAAGATGACTGTAGGTAACTCTGGATGCAGGCAGAATGTAGGCACTTTGGTCTTACCTCCCAAAAGACCAAGGGTCACTTGAAACTTGCAGGATTTGATCGCCCACCATTTCCGTTCATCACTGTGAGAGGGGAGTCCCTTAACCTCTAGACTACAGCGGCCCCCTACAACGAACCTGGAAGGTTACAGTGATTCATCCTATTCATTTCAATACGGTTGATACTCAGGGGACAATGCATAGTGCTGTTTATTACCTCTGTTGGTGACTTTCTTCTATTCCATGTTAAAAGTATTCTTTCTCTTTATAATCCTCTAGTCCCTTTTTCTAGCAATTTTGTGAGTAGTTATAATAATAGTTATCTCTCCAATTTTGTGAGTAGTTATAATAATAGTTATCTCTCTCCAATTTTGTGAGTAGTTATAATAATAGTTATCTCTCTCCAATTTTGTGAGTAGTTATAATAATAGTTATCTCTCTCCAATTTTGTGAGTAGTTATAATAATAGTTCTCTCTCTCCAATTTTGTCAGTAGTTATAATAGTTATCTCTCCAATTTTTAGAAACACTATCTTTTCAGAGTCCATTCCCTTTGTTGGTGTCTGCATATTTATAGGGCTGAAGAATAAAAGTCATATCTGTGCGGTCTCTGTAGTGCGCAGGTTATAGCTAACAGGCTTCCTCTGCAAGAGTAGTCTAGTTTTAGGACTCCAGAGACTTGCACCTCAGACCTTCTGCTGTTTGTAAAAACAGATCCCTCTACTTGAAAGTCAGGAGTTGAGATGTTGCTGTCAGAGCCTTTGTGTTGCATTTGCCCTGGCAGCATTTTGAAGGAATAAACTCATCCTTAAATCCATACCCAGCTGTGATAGAATTTGGGACACTGTGTTTTCATTAAAACTCAAATGTTTATTGCATATTTTGCTGGCTTTTGGCATGCATGAATGGAGAGATGCCATGAGCTGCACAGTATTGGACGCTATATGGATTATGATTTAAATAAAAGAGGACTTCATCCATAAAGAGAAGGAAATTGTGTGATAGTATTTTTGTGTGCGCCTTCTGGCCCAATATCTACATCTTTAGCATCTCTTCAATGGAAGAGTGGGTTCATCCCTAACTGGCTGTGGAACAAAAATTAATTTCACATACAGAACATGTTTTACAGGATTGTCCTCTGTATTGGCGAAATGACTCAATAGCAGCTGCAGACATTGGTGAAGTTCATAAAGAGAGCTCATCTGTCAGTGTGAAAGTCAATGAGCGAAGAAGAAACAGAAAAAGAGAACCTCATATAGCAAAAATATGTTCACATCTTACATTTCTTCTCCATTTCATCATCATCTATGAGCAATGACACAACCTCTCTTGGTTTCAGTGAGTCCGGTTTGTAGTTACCTCCAGATATCACCATCTTTTGAATCTGTTTTGAGTTTTTTTTAAACGAAACAAAAATGTATTTCAAGTTAACAGATTCCAACTGGTAGAAGATAAAATAAAACTATTTAAAAGTTTTCACTAATTTCTTTCGAGAGTGCTAATAAAGGTGGACCGGGGGTCCTCCGGGGGCTTGTGCTATGTTTAGCTTCATCTGCATGTCACTCACTACTAAGGAAATCACGTCGATCCCTCACCTCGTTAGGCTGCCATGAAAACAGCTTGTTTCCAGGGAGGGCTACCAGGAAGCTGAGGTGAGGATCTTGGTCAGTATGTTTTGCCTGACACTGACTAACATGTCTGATCAGTATATTTTGTCTGACCAGACATTAGTCTTCCTCCTCGGCGGCATTGTTGGTTGCAGTTGTGGCAGAATTCGGCATAAGTGGATAAAACAAGACAAGAATAGGCCAGAACCTATAAATTGATGACTATTGCTTCATCCCCTCCACTTTTTCTGGTACCCATTTTTATTACTCACTCTGACTAGAATGTCTGTTAATAATAGTAGTAGAGAACTTGCATTTCATGGCAAAGGTATGGGGCTCGACTTCCACTACTGGTAGTCCAGTCGATCCAGCTGTAAATAGGTACCTGGTGGGGATGGAAAGGCTACGACGAAGGGAACTGGTCACCTCACCTTATAAACAAGATATCACCTTGTATAATGAAACACTTCATTCCTGACAGCAGTGTCTGCTGTTGGACTACCTTTCCCTTTTAACCCCTCAACACTAAACCTAAAGGGTATGGATGTTAGAGAAAACTATAATATCTTGTCATCTACGTTTCCTCCTGTCCTATACTCAACTTCTTAAAATATGCAGTGAAGTTAAGAAGCAATTTTTTTAATTAACCCTTTCAAACCCTAAACACTCACACACACGTACATGTATGTGTGTGTATGCATGTGAGTGTGTGTAAAAGCCCTATTCCCAGAGTCACTCATTTTTCGGTGTGATGGATGGACCATTATTTTAAGGCATATTATGGGTTGTACTGCTTTAATTTTAACCATAATATAGTGATGTCTACATTGTACACATATTTGCGGAAATAAATTATATAGCTGCGTCGTACACATCAAAGCATGTTTCACAATATTTTCAATCATTTTTGCGTTGGAAAAGTGTTTTAAAAATTCAGAAAATGGCTTTTCTAAAGGACTAACAACATAACAAATTGTTACAACTATTTCTCAAGGTTTTGAGTTTAGTTCGTGATTATTCTGAAATGGACAACTAAGTTCATTTGAATTATGAAATTAACGATTCATACTATCATTGATTATGATCAAGCTAGATCTGTTCATGTCACTTGGAGGATCAGATTACAGTCTGATGGTATCACAGATAATGTATCAAGTAAATTTGATTCAGGATGGTCTACAGTAAATATATTCCACATTCTACTGGCATAACAAACAATCAGGAATATTGGAGACAGTCAGGTCAGTCAATTTGAGATAGTCTTCGTCTTTGGTGTTTGTCCTGACAAAATGACATTTGTGACGTTATCTTATTGTTCAAAACTAAGCTGTGATATCTGCGCCTTTCAGCCTGACACATCTGATTTCAGCCCAGCATTTTTTAGACCCGGTCTGTCTTCCCTCTTCGATCCCTTGCTTAGCCAAGCTGCATGGCTACATTGTTTCCAGAGCTGTCACTTGGAGACAGAATAGGGACTTGATCAGTTATGGGTCACTGACTACTATCAGCTCATTCATTGGTACATATTTGGCCCCCAGATAAAATAATTCAAGAGCACATAGTTTTGTACTAGAAAATGGCTTTTCTCACATGTTTAACTTATTTTCATAGGAGCATAGATTGGGCGGCCAAATTTCAAAGTGTCAATATTAATGTTTCTGTTTTTGTATTGTTCCTCATATATTTACATTGACAGGTAAAAACTGCAAAGAACTTACCTCACTCTTCTCCTTGGCTCTCTGCAATATCCGCTCCTCTATTGTACCCTTACAGATGAGTCTATAGACTGTCACCTGCTTAGTTTGGCCCAGTCTGTGAGCCCTGTCCATGGCCTGCTGGTCCACAGTAGGATTCCAATCACTATCATAAAATATCACCTGAAAGATCAGAGTCAAGCAGACTGTAAGTCTCCTATTCACAGCATCTGTGTGAAGCAACTATAACTTACACGGACAAGTCAAAAAGCCATCTTAATATGGTATATTATGTTACTAACTAAATATTAAGGTTTCTTTACGACTCCCCTTGGCTTCTTTTTTTGGTTTGTCCTTTTTAACTCCATCCAGAGCATACAGCGACCACTACAGTTGGCCTCCTTCCCAAAGCAATTGTCATGGTCCCTATTGTGGTGGTCTCCATCATAGCAATTTACTTCACATGATGAGGTTGCTAACTCCATCCCCAACTCTCTCTCTAGTGGCAATTTATAACAACCTTGGACTGCAGTCGCTGCTCTCCACTAATCCCAACTGTAGAATGTCTTCTTCTCTGCACTTGACTCTCCAGTTGCCTTGGTCTCCAGTTGCCTTGGTCTCCACTTCCAGTTCTTTACAACAAACAATTTGACCCCCCCAAGTTCCTCTCTACCTGTGTGTTTCAATCCAGATCATGTCTGGTTATACTGTCATGTTGCTTTCTGATGGTGCCTTTTCTTATTAAATGATGGTTATGAGCGCATGAGCTGCAGTGTCAGCGACCCATAGCTGACTGCTAGCATCGGGGCCAGTGAACCAGAGCTGCAAATCTACTATCTGCAGGCATTTGGTTTGTGTGAATGGCACTGAATTTTCTCTATAACACAATCAAATGCGTTCAGATAGGTTAAAAAAAAAAATGAAGCATTTGTTGTTCATGAATATATTTTCACGAGAGAGTTACATGATTTTATCAAATTCAACTTTTACATAGTAAATTTCTTGATATTTATCTGGCTAAAATTATTTATTTTTTGAATTCTTATTCTTTTTCCTCCTTTGCCATCAAACATCCACATCAATAGCTCCAACAAAGTTGCTCTTGTTTTTATGATGTGGATTGCGTTGCAATGTGCTCTGCACCAAAGTGACCAGTGCATTCGCCTTCAGCACGCAATCCTAGACTAAAATTGATTGCTATTTAATTTGTGGGGCTCATTATAGGTGTGAGGTAAGATGCTCGCTTCTCAAGAAACAAAAGCATAAAAAAAGTTTCAATCGTCCCCTGGTCTCAATGGAGCTGAGATCTAGCACCTAGTGCTATCGGAGACAGATGATAAAATTGGAGGTCGCATGGACACACTCACATCAAAGAACATGCAGAAGCTTGTCAGGGTTGCAGAAGAAATGCTACAGAAACTTCTTAAAAATAGCTTCAACGTTTATATTACTACTTCATAGGAAATACTTGCACAGAGTCGTTCCTACTCTTCTTCTTCTTCTGCATTCATTCTCAATCTCCCACTACCAAGCCCTGAACAGGACTTTGCATGAAGTAGGATGTGGTCCGGAGAACGGAATGCGTTGTCTCGCTAGTTTACAGAACCGTTCCAATAGGTGTTCTGGCATCACAGAAAGTGCTCTGATCATCGAGAGAAATATCATCGCCCCTAGTTAAGAGAAAGCGAGCCGCCCAAAAGTACATAGCGCACAATGACCCCGCAACCAGATCCTCAAATGCGCAGAAGAGTCTGTCGAGCCATGATTGAACTCTTGAGTCAAATGAGATCACATCTCGCAACAAACGTCTGATGGTGTCGCTTGCAATGGTCAACTATTATTATTCTTTACTCCCCTCTCATGCTTCTCAAACAAGGAAACCAAAAACTCACAGTATCAGCTGCAGTAAGGTTGATGCCCAAGCCTCCAGCTCTAGTACTCAACAAGAACACAAAAATATCAGACCGTGACTGGAAGTCAGCCACCATATCACGACGCTCAGAAATTTTAGATGACCCATCCAGTCGCATGTACGTGTGCTTGCGGTACCACATGTACTCCTGAAACCAAAATAGTATTATATTTATTTATGTGTGCTTATATGTGTGCGTGCGTGTGTACATATATATATATATATATATATATATATATATATATATATATATATATATATATATATATATATATATATATATATATATATATATATATATTTAAAAATGAATATACCTTACACACGTACATAAGGCCAGGTCAGTAAAAAGGTCACAAATAACAATTCTGAAAAAAATTAAATGAGATAGGAACCTGAAAACCATGTATTATTGTACTTACGTTGTCCATTATTTCTCAACCTAATTTCCACCAACATTGATACACTTTATGCTATTGTTGTATCAGTGCACCAAAACCTGCAGCATAGAAGTCCTTGGTCTGCTGTCTCAGCCACATTTGGACTTCACATACAATCTCTTGTAAAACATACTCCATCAAGATGGGATCGTTCTTCCGAGATCGTTCGACGCAGTAGCCCAAATGTGTCTAGACGGATTGGCCTCATTCCATCGTGTGTGGAACAATAGTAGATTAACCCTGAGCTCGAAGCAGCATATTTACCAGTCATGTGTGATTCCAGTGAAACCTGAAGAAGGACACTTCAAGACCCGAGTCCTTTCATATGCGCAATCAGTGGAGTATTCTTGGAATTCGTTGGTACGATCTCGTATGCAATGTCGAGGTCTCTACTAAGACTAATCTCCCAACTGTATCGGAATTCCTGGACCGTCGATGCCTTTCCAGGGGTAGATATGATGTTCGCCTGGATCAGGAAGTTCCAGCTCACCAGATCCTTCTCAAGGCAGTTCAAAGTACTAAGGGTATCCAACCAGCTGGCTGGAAGCGCAAGAGAGGCCGTCCCCGAAACACTTGCCTTTAACAGATAGCAACAGATAGAGAGAGCGAGGGGGAGAGAGAGAGAGAGAGAGAGAGAGAGAGAGCGAGGGAGAGAGAGAGCGAGGGAGAGAGAGAGCGAGGGAGAGAGAGAGAGAGAGTTAGCAAGAGAGAGAGAGTGAGAGAGAGAGAGAGAGCGAGAACGAGAGAGAGTGAGAGAGAGAGAGCGCGAGAGAGAGCTAGCAATAGAGAGAGAGAGAGAGCTAGCAAGTGTGAGAGAGAGAGAGAGCTAGCAAGCGAGAGAGAGAGAGAGAGCAAGAGAGAGAGAGAGCGAGTGAGAGAGAGCGAGAGAGAGATCTAGTAAGCGAGAGAGAGCTAGCAAGCGTGAGAGAGAGAGAGAGAGAGCTAGCAAGCGAGAGAGAGAGAAAGAGAGAGAGAGAGAGAGAGAGAGATAGAGAAAGAGAGAGAGACAGAGAGAGAGAGAGAGAGAGAAAGAGAGAGAGAGAGAGAGAGAGAGAGAGAGAGAGAGAGAGAAAAAGAAATGAAATCACAGAAAGCAGGCCAACTTGATGACCCAAAAATACAAATGTGAAATCTGACCTCGAGCAGGTCAATCATTCTAGTCATCTGTGAATAGATGAGCACACGATGGTTGTCATCCTTCAGCCTCTGTAGAAGTGAGTCCAACACATACAGCTTGCCAGCATCACTCACCAGGGACTCCTTGTCTGAGGACACATATATGAAAAGTTAATTTTACGATGTGCCAATGTGGGTGTATGAATGTTGTGGCTCCAATGACTAATGACTTTCTCCGGTGAACAAGAATATCTTTTAGTTACTTATACACTCCAAACTTTACATAAACAGAGAGCAAATGACAAGAAGAAGATCCAAGAAGAAAGACATATAAAGCAATAGTCTGACCTGGTATCTGTACATGGGTCCAACCATAATAAGGGGCGATGGAATAGAGTCCAGCTTTCTCTTCTGCAGCGAAGAAACTGGTTGACCAACGCATATGCAACTGTGTACCATGTAACAATGACTGCTTGGCCTCCAATGAGCCACAATGGTCTCTTCGAACCCTGTCCAACTGAGCGCTGCAGTCAACCGTATACTCATTGAAGCCAGGGCAAGTCACCTAGTAGCAGATGAATAAAGGATCACATCTTACAAATCTTGATACAAAAAGAGGTTCTGTGTTCAGGGCAAAGGTTGTTGTTGAATGCACATAATGAGTAGGTTTACTCTTTTTGTGCGCCCTAAAAAGAATGTTGTTAAGTGGCGGGTTGTCGTAGCTTTCCTCACATCCCGATCGTGCTGATGAAGGTGGATAGGCGTCCTCCACGCGGTTTTGCAATGCTTGGCTTCATATGCGTGTTGCTCACTACTATGGAAATCACATCAACCCCTCACTTTGTTAGTCAAGCTGCATGAAAACAGCCATTTCCAGGGAGGGCTACGAGGAAGCCGAAGTGAGGGCCTTGGCCAGTATACTTTGCCTGACCCTGACTAACATGTCTGATCAGTGTGTTGTGCTTGACCAGATGTTAGTCTTCCTCCCTTTAACAAAGGTAGTGAGGTCAGTTCAGGACAGGCAAATGCTCATCAGGGGGACTGATGAAATGATACAAAAGCTCTTTAAAAGTATCTCTGAGCAGTTTCCTCAATGATGTCGCCTCCTGGAAGCTGCTTGCTCTGGACTGTTCAGCCTGCACACTGTTATCACACATAGTGTTTGCATCACCACTATGACCCAGAAAAAGTAAGCAGCACAAAAAAGGACAGAATTCAAGACAGCCCTATCACAGATGCTGTCCCCATGTACCCAACGTACAATAGAGTTTGTCATGCTCGGTTTGGGCTGTACAGCCATATGCAGTCACGTCTGAATATACATATCTGACACTGACGCCATCTTTGCTTGCATGAGCAACTATTATTATATTTATTATTATTATTACAAAGGCAGTAGTCAGCTCAAGGGTCTTGACACTGCCATATAGCTTCTCATGCATTGAAACAGGTCTGCAACAAGTGTTCAGCTGTCACAGGGCCTGCGCCACAACTGTACAGATCCGTCTTCTATGAAGATAGGACCTCAACTTTTCTCTATTGGAGACTTCTCTGTATATGGTTGCCAGTTTTTATGAGTTGATTTGACCAGTTTTCATCCTCGCTGTATTATCTAGTTTTCTTTCCACTTGTGCTATTGAACGTCATGTGGAACTTAAGTCGTCTGTATGTGTCAAGTGCACCGTGTTGGTCATTGTAAGCCTTGCAATACTATAAGATAAAGACAGATCTATATAATTTATTGATGTGGATGAAGTGTAAGACTTGTGGGATAGAGGTAGCAGTTTTCTTCCTCGTTGACTTGCCTTCAAACTCTAAAGAGTCAGGTACTCATTTACAGCTCGATAGACTGGTGTATGGCAAATAGGTTATGTTAGCTCTCAATTTTGCAGTTTTAGTCTCATCATTACTCTCAAATAATCTAATCTATTTCCCTCATAAACTCTGCTTTTTTATGATATCCTAAATATTTTCAGCAACTCTTCTCAAGTTCAAAAATTCTTCCCAAAACATGCACCTTACTTTACAAAAAAATGAATTAAAAAATAATAGTAAAAGATAATGTATTAAGAGAAATATATATAATTCAAGAAATGTATGGAAAACAAAATTATTTGTATAAATTACAGTATATTTCTATATTACATTTTTTTTTAATTCATGAAAAAAAATGCACGATTTTAACAAATATTTTCTTTTGACGTTTATTACATTCCAGTAGAAAGATGCAAATTATAGTCTTTTATAAATGTGTATTATGCGGGTCAAGCCACCAAACATAATTTCTATTCCCTTGCTTGAGTTATTTTTAATCTTCTATGACCTTTAATCTTCTATGACCAATGTTCAAAGCATTGTTTTTTTTGTCCGAGATGAAAAAAGCGAACATGATCAACATCGGACAGCCTTGAAATTTAAGTTACAGTTCTTCTGTTGATACCTTTTTCTTCAAAACCATATTCCTTTTCATGAGAGTTCATATGCTTAATTTAAAATCCATATGGTATCAAGACGCTGAGCAGTGCATGAGCTGCAGTGATCAACGACCCATAGCTGATTGCTAGCATCAGGGTCAGCGAACTAGAGTTGTAAAGACCCTTCTACACCTCCAGGCGGTGATCCTCGATAACATGCTGCAACAGAGCAGAATGGCTAAGAAGAATGGTACTCAAAAATGCCTGCTGGTCAGATATTTCAGACCAAAAGGTGCAAATATCGCAGTCAAGCTGTAAACTACAACACAACCCATTCCGTTCTCCGGACAACAAAGCCCTTTTCAGGGCTTGGTAGTGAGAGATTGAGAACGAATGAAGAAGAAGAAAATCCATGTGACATTGGGTTTGATGTTGGATCAGCAGCTGTTTTTGTTTGTTTATAAATATCCGAGATATTGATGATGGTTTCTTGAAATAAAGGCCATGTGCAGTATCTCCACCATTTATTAATCTTTCTGTGAATGGGGTACTACGAGTATCGATCATGTGAGCACATCGACTGATTATCCACAAGAATTGACTGAAATTTGATTGAATTCCACTTGCCGATGTTCTGCAATCAGTTTCACCAACATGTGGGTTGCGGTTGGTGGACAGAATAGTGACTGTCCGCTGAACCTGTCAAAATTTTTCCATCACATTTCTATGTTTTCACATAGATTTTTAGATCTTTTGGTCAATATATTATATTAGTCCGAATGGTTCAGCACATGTATGTATCTAAATCATGGGGGGAGGAGACTATAACGTCTGGTCGGTCAAAACATACTGATCGGACTGTTGTTAGTCAGAGTAAGGCAAAATATAATGGCCAAGACCCGAACCTCAACTGCTTCGTAGTTCTCCCTGGAAATGGATTGTTTTCGTGGCAGCCTGGTTAACGAGGTGGGGGATCGACACAGATGAAGCCAAGCATGGCACAACAACCTGGAGTCCACCTTATCAGCACACTCGGGATGTGATGAAAGATACTGCAACCCACCATTTAACACCCTTTACAGAGCGCACAAAAGAGCAGACTTACTCATTGTGGGCATTCAACATCAATCAATCATCAAGGGTAAATTGTGCCAGGTTGAATAAAGACAAAATATTTTTAAAGCAGAGGATACGACACGGAAAGGGATAAAACAAAAATTTAATAAATTAAGTGTAGAGGTAGAGGTCGAGCAATGTAACCACACAAAATAAAAAATGAAATGATTATACGCCTACCTTCGGGATTAAAATAGAAAAGAAGGGTGGCAAGTATACTTTCTGGCACTTGAGGACACGGGGTGACTTGAACTTATGAGGATGAAGGGGCAGATGCACCTCCTCAGTAGAAGGACTTCTCACTGGTGACTGAAAAAGACATTTTAATCAAATTTAAAACAAGAAAAAGGGAAATCAGAAATGCACACCAAATATACTTGGAATCCTGGTATTCAAACAGGCATGTTAATATATGTTGCCAGGTAGCCGAAGGCTTTGGCTATACGTAGTAGGTAATTTTTTTTTTTTTTCTTTGCGTTCGCCTTATTTCTCTATTCCTCCAAGACGGTGTGCGTTGAGCTGTAGTTTTTATTTTGCGCCTGTCGGACCAATGCATCCGACTTCAGCTTGCATTTTATGTAAGGGTCTGCTTCCTCCTGCATTTTCTAAGGGTTTGCTTCCCCGGGGTAACGGCCGGTGCTGAGATGGGGATAGAACCCAGCACCTTCGGATTGTGAGCCGTGTCACTTATCCACTAGCCCACGCCTTCCTCGTGGTAGGTATTTAAAAACTTCCTGAGGCTTACTAGGCTTGGGGGAAGGTACAAATAATTTGGGTACATTTTTAACAAGAATGTTTAAATTTTGTCGGGGCACTGGCCGTTGGGCCTCCTTTTCAATTTATAACTGTCAAGGGATTTTTACGTGTTCGACACTGAACATGGGAGTCCAATCTAAGTACCCAGAGATCAGTGGAATTTTTACCAGAAGATCCACGTGAAAAAATCCGTCTCCACTGTGATCCTTCTTCTTCTTCTTCTTCGTACGCAGTCAGACAGTAACCATTATTTTTTCGAAAAAAGCAGCGGTCATCCTGAGGCTCTCGCCACTGCCATAGAGCTTGTCTTGCAGTTCCACTGGTGATGGCCACATCTGCTCTCTCTGATCCTCGTATGTCGGGCAGTTCTGCAGCAGATGTTCAGTGGTCATTTTACCAGTACCGCACGGGCATTCGTCGGTACACCCTATCTTCAATTTGTTGAATAGGTGGTACCTCAGTCTGTTGTGGCCAGTGCGAAGTCTGAAGACAACGACCTGCTCTCTTCGGTTCAACTGGTAATAGGCATCGTTTTTGGTGTAACCAGTATGTTCGGTTTCCCATTTGGTCATGTATCTGGCTTTGATAAGCCGTTTTGACTCTTCGTACGTCATACTGGTATCTGTTTGTGGTAGCCTTGCACCTTCTTTTGCCAGTCTGTCTGCCTCCTCGTTGCCTTGGATGTTGCAGTGTGACGGAACCCACTGTACCACTACCCTTTTTGGTGCGGACTGCTGGCACAGTTTGCAGAGTGCTGCTCTTAAGTCATTAAGCTCAGTGTTTTTCTGGCTTTTTAGCGCTGTGACTACGGCGAGAGCATCTGTCAGCAGGACTATATGGCTCTCATTTTCACTGTGTGTCACCATTTCTTCCACTGCCGCCCTCAGTGCCTCTGCCTCCGCTCTGAAATTGCTTGTGTACACTGTGATCCAAACTCGCGGCCTTACCTCGAGACCACTGAGCCCCCATACATCAAATATTCCTGAAGTAAATGTTTGCAATATGAATGTTTGAAAATCTATAACATAATATAAGGTCAGTCCTGCTGTATGACTTTGTGACATGGATAACAACATCTACTTTCTTTGTCACTCCAGCAGGAGCATAAGGCCACCACTGCAGTTGATCTCCTTTAGGAAGCCTGTTACAAAGGACTTGGCGTGATTTTGTAGTGATGGTTCGTCTAGCAATTTGTTTTACACAATGAAGATGCAAGCCCTATGCACAACATTCTTCCGTCATCTTTTGTGACATGCATGGAGGTGCAATGATCCTATTCTTTACTTCCCAGTAGAGGGATCTAATCTCATGACTGTAAAGTTCATTCCTGGCATGGCAGACTTTGCTGCACTTGAGATACACACGTGAGAAGTCGGCTATGGGCTTGTCATTCGCTCTATTCTTTTGGGTGACTCACTTTCTCTGAGCCCTGGTAGTGATGCTTCAATCTGAGAACCTTGTGTGGTGCTAGCCCACCAGGTGGAATCGTTCTGTGCAAGCATTACTGAGTAGGTGACGTTAACGTTGAAGCTTTTCAGAGACATTTTGAAGGAGACTAACGTTTCTTCTGTTCCCCTGATTGTCCGTCTATTCTGAGTTTACCATATAACAACTGCTTGGGAGAGCGCTTATCGAACACGCAAACAGCTTGTTCCTTTATGTATTTTCTGGGCTTTTTGCAGGAGCGCATGGATGTTCTACATGTTTGGCTTGTTAAGAATGTCAGAGTCAGGTACTTTGTTCTGCCACCTGATCCTGAGCAGCGTGCAGAGACAGCTTATCTGGAAATAATTTAGCTGGAATACACTTAACAATATCCAACAAATACTGAGTTGGAACCCATAAGGGAAAAATAAGAGTGGAGGTCAAAGGGCACCTAGCAACAAAAATATAAGTAAAGCCAATACAATTGAAGTATCGTGTGAGTTCAAGAAAATGATTTTTTTTAAAACAAGAAATCAGTGGCATTTGTAACTGTATGTTCCCTACTTACTTGGTTCTCATCTACTATGGGGTCTAGAGGTTCGCCAGAAAGAGCGCCTGATTATTCTATTCACTCTCTTTCTCCTGACCTGGCTCTAGTCTAGTCCTTGGTCTCATATCGTCATCCCAGTGAACTTTGGGTCGTACTAGGGATCTGCATCTTTGACTCTTTGCTTCCCATGACTGCTGTGGGAGCCGATCTTCTTCTTGTGCATTCATACTGTAAAGCACGTTGTGATGTGTCGTAGTTTACTGTCAGGCTGCGATTGTTGCACCTTTCAGTCCAACACATCAGACTTCCACTGGGTTTTTTTTTTTATTTTTAGTGCTGGGTTTGTCTTCCCACTGAAATCACTAATATCTTAGCTCGACTACACTAGTGGGGCATGTTTTCATGGCCATCGTATGGAGGAGGAATAGTGTCTTCGTTAACTCAGGTTTGCTGACCCTGAATAAAAGTAGCCATCTTTGAGTCGCTGGCTGTGATAACTCATTCACTGTGCTGTTCCTTCAGCCTTGATCTTCCTTTGATTCTGCAGAAATTACCAAACCACCAATATTGAGTCTACAAGAGCTAGGTTTTTTATGCTTTGAGCTGGTTTTTCTGGGTTGTCGTCATTGTCCATGACTCACTTCTGTCTTTCTGTTTCTTGGACCACCTTTCTTAGATATTTCATTTCAGATTCTTGGAGCTGGCTTTCTTTGGATTGTGATCATTGCCCAAAACTCCAATCCGTAAGTCAAATCGTGTATATAAGTGCAGTAGTATACAGCCATCTCAACCATTCTTCAAAACGTGTATATAAGTGCAGTAGTATACAGCCATCTCAACCATTCCTCTTTTACTGAGGAATCCTCTATTTATGACATGTCCTATGTTCCTGAAGATCCTAAAGGAAAAAGTGAAGTGTAGTAAAGTGATGATCCCATTGTAAGGTGGATTCCCACTGTGAAAAAAAGGTAAAGGTAGTCTCATAGCAGACACTCCCATCAGGGATGATGAGGATATAATTGCTTTTACTGTGAGCTGGTAGTCCTTGACAGCCTAATGCCTCCCATACAAAAGAACACAACCTCCTCCTCCGTTGTTGAAGTGGTGTATGTTGTGGTGTGGCAGGAACAGCTGGTTTCATAGGTCTGTTAGCCTTGGGGCACAGGGTCGGGAGGTGATCAATTGATTTCTCATGGTGGTGACAGAAACTGCAGTTTGGTTAACTGTGTTGGTCTATCCTATTCAGATGGCATGGCCTGTCCTCAGATTGAAGATCAAACTCCTGTCTCTTCAATTTATCCTGCTGATTTGGTTTGGTGTCTAAAATATATTAGGTTGTCTAGGATGTAGCCCAGTGGTTTAGCCATTCCTGTCTATAGATGTTTCTCAGGATCTATCTGCTGGTCTGTAGTGTGATACTAGATCCTAATGTTGCTCCACTTTTGGCCAGATCATCAACCTTCTCATTTCCTGGGACCCTAACATGGCCAGCTATCCACTGGAGAACCACTTCCACTTCATAAGAGGTGGACAGTTGATCAATTAATCTGTAAATGTTATTAACATCTGGCGTTGTTCTGTTTTCAAAGGATTAAAGTGCAGATTTGGAGTCTTGAGAATATAACGATTGTGCACCAGAGATAACGTGTTAGAGATGTTATTGTACTAATTTTCAGTTTTTCCTGAGGTGTTGTGAGGGTTCATTGCATTAACTCTACCAGACCTCTGTATCCATTTTTCGTTAATTTCCTAATCTGCCGCTATACCTAATTCTCGGTACTTTGCATAGTACGTTAAAAATATGCATCACAATCTAAAAATTACCAACCAATCTCGAGAGCTCGAGTGATGAGGAGAATCTTGAACCTTATAGATCTAGAGCTAGATTGATAGTAAGAGAAGGGGGGCGTGTCCCTCAAACAGCTGATGGAGGAGATCTAGGTGGTGATGAAGGTTGGACAAGAAATTTTGTATCACCAAATACAGATCTGAATTTCAATGAGGATGGAAAAGGCCCAGTGAACATTCCTGGATCTAACAAAGAGGAGAGTGAACCGATTGACTTTTCATCCTTGTTTTTGGATGATACTTTCTGGAAAAATTGGTTTAAATTGTTGTAAATTGAAACAAGGCTCATCCTGCTGGGTGGATTGGCACACAAAGGTGGAATATTACGCAAGATGAAAGGTAGACCTATTTTCTACAATGTTTCCAAGTTCCATCTTATTCTAACCACCTGTTTGCATGTAACTAATATTTGTCTATATCATGTTGGTTTTTTCTCTTTAATGCTCAGGAGCCCAGGTATAGAGGACAGTTAGGTTCAGGGCCTCAGGTCTGGTAGGGTTAACATTAAAATAACAGACACTCACTTTCGTTGGTGAGTTGGGAGGACTGAGTGGGCTCTTCTTTGCAATAGCCAACTGCCTCAGCCGTCTTAGCCGGATCTGTCGGTGTGCATATGTCTCAGGGATGTAATGGCTGATGATGCTGTCATGTGAGAAGAACCTCGATGTGTGGCCGGTGAACACGAGGTCTTGCAAGACTGGGCTGAGGCGTATGCTAGGTGCACTCAGTGTCTGTAGTGGTTCAAGCCACAAGCAGGTTTTGGTACTGAAACTGATTACAAGGAAAGTCGATAAAAACATATAGGCAAATGCTTAGTTACTACATTGGGACATAAACAAAACATAAACCTCGTTTAGGTCTTTATCAGGGACAAAGAACAAATGAAAACAACATTAAACCCCAACAGAGACAATGTATATTCCATTTCTTCTGCATTCGTCCTGAATATACAGCTGGGTTGACTGAAGCATGTTGATATCAGAGGCTTTTGCTGCAAGAAGCAAGAAGCTCTGATAATCTGCTAATCACGATGCTCCACTCTAATATGTATGTTATAAAAGACAGGTTGAGCATGCAGCTGGCAACTTTACTAAAAACAAAGTGCTATAGAAACCACCACTACCACAGAATATGAGTGCTTTGTTGCATGGGTTCCTGCAAGGAAACTAATCATAGTAGTGGTTGCATACTCCTTTAGAACAAAAAAAGGGCTGATGATTGTTCTGGTTTTAAGGGGTTGGGTAAATTCATGTTTCTGATTGTTCAGTTATGGTGACAGACAATTTGAAGCTTCATTTTAAAAAATTAACTGATGCATGTCTTTGTTTAATCACATCCAATTTTTTTATGATGAAATTATAACTCTTTAAATGACAACTTCAAGACTAGAATTCAATTCATTTTCAAATATTATGTGGCTGCATTATTTAGCTTAGCTTCGTTCATTCTCAATCTCCCACTACCAAACACTGAAAGGGCTTAAGTAGCATGATGTAGTCCAGAGAATGGAATGCGTTGTGTTGTAGTTTTCAGCTTGACTGTGATATTTGCACCTTCTGGTCCAACACATCCGACTTCAGCAAGCATTTTTTGAGTACCGGGTTAGCCTTCCCTCTTCGATCCCTTTTCGTTAGCCAGTCTACCCTGCTGCAGCCTGTTATCCAGGATCACTGGATGGAGGTGTAGAAGGGTCTTGGCAGCTTTGGTTCCATGGCCCTGACACTAGCAGTCAGCTAGTGCTGCCGCTGCATTATTTCAGTTCCAGACTGAGTTTCAAGAAATATTTCAAGATTTCTGTTCTCAAGAAGGGCTCTGAACATAACTAATCCCTTCTCAATGAATATGATGGATATTCCAAGGAACTTCCAAAAGAATATCACTAACCTTCCATGTGACTCGTATATGAACAATTAAATTCTTCTTCTCCGTACGCTGTCAGACGTCAACTTGTATTTGTTCAGAGAAAGCAGGTGTCATCCTGAGGCTGTCGACACTGCCATAGAGCTTGTCTAATGTTGCCACTGCTGATGGCCACATGTGCTTTCTCTGGTCCTCGTATGTCGGGCAATTTTGCAGCAGATGTTCTGCGATCATTTTCCCTGTACCACATGTGCAATTGTCAGTGCCGCCTATCTTCAGTTTATTGTCTGTTGTGGCCTGTGCAGAGTCTGAAGACCACGACCTGCTCTCTTCTGTTAAACTGGTAATAGGCATCATTTTTTGTGTAGCCAGTATGTTCTGTTTCCCATTTGGCCATGTATCTGGCCTTAATAAACCTTTTGGACTCTTCGTAGGTGACACTAGAATCTGGTGAACAATTAAATTAACTGTCTCTACTATAATTTTACCAAAAGTATGTACAAAAGGGAAAATTTGTTGATTTAAGAATGTATGTGGCGAGAATCTTTTCCTTCTTTGGTAGCACGTACTTATTTGAACAGATGTTTTTTTTAAATTCTACAAGAATGGCGAAAATTGCGTCAATCTTTAATGTGATGGTAACAAGGTTAACCTAATCTGTGAAAGTGCTATTTTATGAATATATAAACTCATCCACACTCACCTTTCATCTTCATGCCATGTCAAACGCTGGTGTATTCTATAAGCAGCTTTCATCAGAAGAAAAATTCCAAGCCATCTTTTTTAGAAAAAAGGCAAATGAATATTTAAAAATCAATTGGTTGTTGTTTGCAAATGTCCACAATAAGTAGGTTTACTCTTTTGTGTGCCCTAAAAAAGGACTAAGTGGCAGGTTGCAGTAGGTTTCCTCACATACCAAGCGTGCTGATGAAGGTGGGCCGTGGTCCTCCAGGAGATTGCGCTATGCTTGGCTTCAACTGCATGTCGGTCAAAACTACAGTGATCACATCGATACCTTACCTTGTTAGCCAGGCTGCCATGAAAACAGCCCATTTTCCAGGGAGAACTGCTGGGAAGGTGCGGGTCTTGGCCAGTATATTTTGCCTGACCCTGACTAACATGTCTGATCAATATATTTTGTCTGACCAGTCGTTAGTCTTCCTCCCCTCCCCTAAAATCAATTTAATGATATTCTATACTAAGTCATTAACTGAGTGGCACTTCGATTGAAAAGAATAGAACAACTGTAACCTTTTGAGCACACTGTAAAAGTCAACTAAAAAAATGTATGCATAGGGATAGCAACCTCATCACAGGAACACCATTTTACTTTAGTAATGTACAAAATAATATGACAAGCATCTTCTACAAATTACAGGTTCATATCAGGAGAAAACTTTTGATCGGAATCTAAACTCTGGACAAAATAACTGTTCAATACAAGGTCAATTACTAGGTAATGTGAAAGTGCTGCATAGTTAAAAACAAGTGGTAAAAACTAGTGGTGTCTGCATACATAGGGTTCACGATCATTGAAGTGGGATCTCATTTCATAAATTCAAAACAAAACCGCAGTTAAACTAGACTCCATAGTACTCAAAAGCATCTAAAGGTAATAAAATTCCTAGTCAATAGTGATCGGCATGAAGTCCAAAAAGATAAGGCTCTTTATTACGCAAAGACAAAATAAGCCATGTTTGTCTTACACCTTCATAAAATATTAATTGTAAAGTGAATATTTGATCATGTATTTAAACAGGATAAGCTCCTGAATGGGGGACCCAGTGGTCTCGAGGTAAGGTATTCGCATAGGGTGCTGGAGGTCGCAGGTTCAAATCACAGTGGAGACCGGGATTTTTTCACATGGATCATCAGGTAAATATTTCCCCTGATCTCTGAGTAGTGAGATCAGAGACCCATGTGCAGAGGTACGCACGTTAAAAATACCTTAGCAGTTGGAAATCAAAAAGAGCAGGCCTAACGACCGATGCCCGGGCAAAATTCAAGTTAAAAATCTACTCAAAGTATTCTAGGGATATTCACCCCACAGAGAATATGTTGCAAAAAAGGGGACTGTATGGCTATAACCAGGTCTTGGTTATGTGGTTAGTGGAGCGGCTTAGATGGCGCCTGACAGGCTGCAGGTCTACCTTGCTCTATTTACGCTTCCACCTCCACCAGTTTAAAAAAATAAACAATCATATATTCCAGTGGCTAACAGATGCTGAGATTGATCTGGCAAGTCACCAGTGGATTTTCTCTTGGCAAAAAAATATGAAACAAAAGACAACGCTCTCTCTCATCTTCAGCATCAAATTCAGTAGGCTGAGTAAGTTGAATAATATTATATTCTACGTTCCAACTCCGATTCAACATTAGAAAAATGTGAATCCTCATCACTAAATTCATCTAGAGTACACAACAGCCTAGCCTTTTCTACAGAAAAAAACAACCTACTATTAGATAATCTTAAAGTGCTAGGTTTGCTACACATTTTCGAGATAAACTGACTTGAAAGTTGACAAATTTTTTCCAAATTTGAATGTCCACACAAAGTATCTGCTTTTACAATTGAAACGCAAATATAAGAGTTACTTCCCTTACCATGAAATATCAATTGAAATTTAGAAACAAAAAACTAAACAAATTTTGTTCAATGTGCTGTTAATGATATGAGTGTTTTTCAGGCATCGAGCGGACGCCAGGAAGAACGCTGACATCATTATTTGGGTTATTAAGAGTTACTGTATCCACAGAACAGATTTTCAAAGACATAGATGACATGCCTGGATTGAATATTAGGAGGACGTAGGATCAATAATATCAGATATGCTGATGATTGAATGTTACTAGCAAAGGATCTGGTACATCTGCATAACTTAATGCACAAGATAATCAGCAAAAGTCAACAATATGGGTTGGAAATCAACATCAAAAGGTGATGGTGTTCACCAAAATGAAAGACAGTCCAAAATCTTTCATCCACATAAATGGAGAAATTCTGGGATAAGTGTCAAGCTATGTAGACCTTGGTCAACTCATTTCAGCTGATGGAAAATGAGAAAGGGAGATCATTAAAAGAATTGCAATGGGCAAAACTACATTTAACAGCATGAGAGATACACTTCTGTCAAAGCAGATATAACAGATCTTAAAAATGAGAATTTAAAAATGCTAGCATTCAGTTTTATTGTATGAGTAGAGAAGCTTATTGTTAAATGGAGAAGTTTATTGAAGCCTTTGAAATGTGGGTATTCAGAAAACTTGGACGAGTATCTTGGGAAGATAGGAAAACCAATAATGAAGTTCTGGAACAACTCCAGGTGGAACAGACATTTCTGAAGGACATAAAAATCAGAAAAATAAAATATTTTGGTCATGTCAAGCGCCATGGCAGTCTGCTAAATGTTATTTTAGAGGGTAGAGTAGAGGGCAAGAGAGTAAAAGAACGACAGAGGTACAGATGAACGGGATACATTTTGACTGCATGTACCAGCCTGGCGCGAGACACATGGAGATCCATTAATGTCAACCTTCGTTGAGGAGACGGCAATTGATGATGGTAATGATTTCTTATTCCTCCTTTTGTATTTAACATAACAAATACATATTATAAACATCGAAAAAAGGATTTTGAAATGTGTTATTGTTGTTTAGGGTCAAGATTCCCCAGAAAAGCTTTAATAATTTACCCAAAATATTGTTTGCAAATGCCCACAATGAGTATGTTACTGTTTTGTGCGCCCTGAAAAGAACATTAAGTGGCGGGTTGCAGTAGCTTTCCACACATTCCGAGTGTGCTGATGAAGGTGAACCGGCGTCCGCCAGGTGGTTGTGCAATGCTTGGCTTCATCTGTGTGTCACTCGCTACTATGGGGATCACTGCCATGAAAACAGCCCGTTTCCAGGAGGGGCTACTAGGAAGCCAAGGTGAAGGTCTTGGCTTGGCCGGTATATTTTGCCTGATCCTGACTAACATGTCTGATCAGTATATTTTGCCTGACCAGACGTTAGTCTTCCTCCCATACCAAAAATGTAAAAATCAACAACATTTTTAGCAAATTTCAAAAATCACTATCTGGAAATGCACTAAAAGCATATAAATTAAGTCTAGCTAAACAGTTACATCTTGTTATACGGATTTAGCTGGCAGTTACATCCTGTCATAGGGATTTAGCTGGCAGTTGCAGACCAATCAAATGTTAAGTAACACGACATGGAGGATGGTTTCAGGCACGTATGATAGTATAGAGTTAATACGATCATGGATGTAATATAGCTGGCCAGAGCTGAGGTTTACATACCTGACTAGCAATCCACCATACATGTAGGCATGGAGCTCATGTGGTGACATATTAATAAGGCGAGTGAAAGAGAAACAGCTGTTTACAGAGGCAGGTGAATCTGGAGAAAGAATTACAATAAAATCACTTACACAACATGGCATCAATATGTCCTCTTAGCTGCACACCTGTGTATCAGCTGACATAAATTTCTTCACGCAAAAGAACCCTTGGCCAAAATCAAAAAGAGCAGGCTTTTAGCTGCTGTCTGGTGAAATATTCTAAAGTTAATAAAATTCCTACCCAATGGTAAAATGAGTGTAAAAGATTATGATACTTTGGGCTTTTGATGGGAAAGCATCAAATATAGTCCTCAAGTGGTACAGAGCTACCTCCAGTGCTGTTATTTCTGCCCCATAAGTTGAACTATCTCCCCACAGGCATCAAACAGCTCATCAGATGTTCTGTCTGAATACTCTATGTAGACTCCATATCCCGCTTTAATGGTGGCCTTAAAAGCAGATCCATCAGTATAGACATGTCTCTATTCTTCTGGGTAGGTGTCAATCGTTCTCTGTGATGCTCTCATAAGACTGTCTCGATCAGCACTTCATGTTGTATTATCTGTTAGTTTTGTTTGAATTTCTGGTATTTTTAAACATGTATGTGGTGGTAAATGTCTTGTTGCTCTCTGTGTTTCTTGTCTTTTGTCTGGGACGTGATATCTGTATTTTGCTGCCATTTTTCTACACGCCTTCTATTGGGGCAGTCTTTGCTCATTCTTTTACTCTTCTCATAAACTTCCATAGCGGCCACATCTCTTGGGCATCTCAAGGAGTTCTACATTCATATGCCGCTGTGGGTGTTGGCCTCCTTACTCCACTAATAAGGCGCAGGGCATTGTTCTGCACTCTGTCCAGGGACTCTACATTAGTCTGTGAGCATGTTGTCAGGAGTGCATTGCCGTATTCTAAAGTAGAGCGCACATATCCAAGATACAAGCCTCTCAGAGTGTCCTTGTCTGATCCCCATGCTGTACCAGCGAGCCTCTTCAATAACTGTAGCCGCCTCAATGCTTTATTTTTAACATTTTCAACATGTTTCTTGAGACTGAGCTGTCGGTCGAGATTGACTCCAAGACATGTAGGCTCTCCCTCTCTAGGCAATTTCAGTTTGCCGAATCTCAGACTAATATTTTTCTTGGCTACTTTGTGGCTATTAGTAAAGATGGTGTGTAAACAGTCTTTTCACAGTTTATCTTCAGTTTCCACATTTGACAATACTCATGCAGTCTTCTCATTTTATCTTTGTGCTGTACTTTCTACATCTTCATGGCTCTGCCATATTGCCAGATGATCAGTATACATGGCTTTTTCAGCTTTGATGTGCTTAGCCAGGTCATTTATGTAAATGACAAAGAGAGTGCAGCTCAAAGCAGAGCCCTGTGGTAAGCCTTCCTCTAAGACTTCTTTAGAGGAGACTGCATTGTTTATCTTTGTCTAGATTTTTCGGTCAATGAGGAAATATTGTATCCAGTTGTACAGCTTTCAGCTAATCCCCACGTCAGTCATCTTCATCAAGAGACCTTTTCTCCATACTCGATCATAGGCCTAATGTAAGTCGAAGAAGATTGCTACTGTATGTTTCTTATTTTGGAACCCATCGTGAAATTTCTGTGTTAACCTGAAAGCTGGTCTTCTGTGCAACTACTTTTTCTGAAGCCTGCCTGTTCATGGCAAAGGGTTTCTGAACTCTCAAGGAACCAGCAAAAGCGTGCATTTACCATTCTATGTAATGGGACGGTAGCGTTTTGGTTCATCTGCAGGTTTGTTGCCATTCAGGATGAGGATAACACACGCATTCTTCCAGTCTTTGGGCAGTTGACAAGCAATAATTAACACAAACATTTTGTTAAAAGTTGACTACTCTTTTTTTATAGATGTAGTGAAATGTAACTAAAGAGCATTGTGCATGGGTCTGGCAACCCAATCATTATATGCAAGGTAATGCAGAAGCACTTACTGCAAGAGTACATGCACATTTTTGGGACAGGCTTTCTGTGGTACACACAAATAAAGGAATTTACTGAATAACATTCACATGCTGCATGATTGACGTCAAGACTTACCTGTATCAGTGGGAAAGATAGAATGATGAACATTATCTGGTGAAAATATGTACAGTTTGTTGAACATGATGTGGCAAAGACTTGGCAAGCATGAATCCAGAAAGCCTGCAATAAAAGTATTTTTCAATGTTAAAAGGTCCAGTAAAGACTATAAAAACACAAATTTTATCAATCTTAGTTTGTGTATTTGTATACATATGTGTCTGAGACGACATAACTCACGAACGGAAAGACATATCGAGTTGAACTTTTCACTGCCTATCCTATGGCAGATTTGTAGATCAGTGCAACTTATTTCAAGTTCCCATGTTATTCTCTTCCAGAGTCATGACAATATGATTATATGTATATTGTTTACCAGCAATTATAAAAATTATGATGTCATGACAAAATAGCTTGACTGACTTGCACATGCGCGAGATACCAGGTGACCTTTTAAATTTGTCAACGTCAGTCTGCGGAACGTCCATTCCAAATTAGTGAATGACCAGCCTTAACATGTCAGTTATAGATTGTTTCTTCAAGACATAATTTTAATTTAAAGCATTGGAGACATTAGAGATCTGGGCAGGTTGAGTGTGGAAGAGATTGTGTAGGGAAGGGCAACTAAAGTGCGGTAAAAATGGACGATTGGGGAGAATAGATCTACAGGTTGAGAAAGGAAGAAATGGGCGAAGTGATGGCTGGGGTGAGGGGTAAGAGATTGCAGCTTGGATAGCAATGGGAATATGATGGAGGAGTTTAAACAATTAACTACTTTCATAATTATCTTGAGGGGACGGCGTGGCCAAGTGGTTAAGTGGCACGGCTCACGAACCGAAGGTGCTGGGTTCGATCCCCATCACAGCACCGGCCGTTACCCCGGGGAAGCAAACCCTTAGAAAATGCAGGAGGAAGCAGACCCTTACATAAAATGCGTGCTGAAGTCGGATGCACTGGGCCGACAGGCGCAAAATAAAAACACAGTGCAACGCACACCGCCTTGGGGATTAGAGAAAATAAGGCGAACGCAAAAAAAAAAAATAATAAAAAAAAAAAATAAAAAAAATAATTATCTTGAGCAACACCAGGTACCCCATCTAATGTTAAAATCAAAGTTCAAAGTAACCCACATAACTGTCTGGGATAAAGTATTAGACAATAAATTGTTGTAAGTCTGACCGTTTTCTGAGATATGCTGATCAGTTTCACTACTTGCTGTCCTTAATTCTAAGTTCGATATCCGGTCATAGTTGAGCAGACATCTGCGTGCCGAGACTTGGAAACAAATTGCATAGCCAGAGAAGTGCTTGTTTACATTGGCTCTGCCTGATGCCGGACACAGCATTCGGTTTATTGTGTTTAATCTTCCGGGTTAATGCCATAGAAACGGCTGAACACACGGCTCATTTGATTGTAGAGAGGTCAACTTCTGTCTTGTCTGGTTTAAAAACAATGGCGATTTTGACATTTGTTTTAGACTTTTGAAAATATATTTCTTTTGTTTTTCACTTGGATTTAGAAGATTTACTCATTATTGAGAATGGAGAAATTCAGTTTATGCAACAGATTTTTCTGAGGTAGATCTATTTAGTTTGTTTAGATACAATAATTAGGGATATAATGAAAACTAACAGATGTGGTCATTTGTAAACATTGATAGTCTGTTTTCTGCTGAATTTTTAAATGTTTTTTTAAGCAAGGGATGCGAAAGCAGATAAGTCTATATGTTTGTGCTGTTTTTCAACAGTATCACCATCATCTTCTTGTATTTTAGAAACTAACACACACACACAACAAAAAGACAAACCACTCCTGTATTGTCTTCAATATTTACCACAAGAAATTCAGTTTCCAAGTTATCTTGAAAAGATTGTTGTTTCTTTCTTCTTGGTTCATTACATATTTGTAGGCTGGATCCGTCTTTCGATGAAGAAGCTACACAATTATTCATATCTTCACAGCTGCGTTTACGCACTATAAATTTGTCCATACTGTATATTTGAAGCTTTTAACTGAACAACCTAACAACAAACTCTGACCTCATTCACAATGCATAACTTATGTTTTTAAGATAATCTAACAACAAACTCTGGCTGCATTATTCACATTGAATATATTTTTTAAATCTAACAACAAATACAACAGACCTAATCAATTTGTTCGGAGCGAAGATAGCAGAATATACCCATGATGCAACACAATGTTTGCTCTAAACATGTGAAATATAGCATTTTAGATGATGAAATCGGCTGAGTTGTTCAAAATTGATTTTAATGCGAGATGTTGAGGTTGCCTGAATGAAACTGTAAAGGGTTAAATAACATTGTGGCCAAAAAACACAAAGGTCATATGTACTAATTCTAAAGTCCACAACCCAAGGATGATAATAAATATATGTACATTAGATCTCCTCTTACAAATGGTGAAGGATATGGATGATGATGGTTCTCACAGCTCACTGGTTGTACATACTCTTACATTATCATCTTATGCTTCACTGATATCTTATCTCAAACTCATGCCATCTACAGACTGTTGGTTTAGCAGTTGGACATTGATAATTTTAAGTAGTCCCCCTATCTATATACAATGTTCCCCCACCCACAGTCAATGTTCACCTCTATCCAATGTTGTCATTCTTCCCCCCCCCCTTTCCTTCTACCCATATTCAATGTCCTTTATCCATATTTAATATCCGCATTATCCATACCGTCTTTCCTATCCATATCCCCAATCTGTGTCCAATGTTCCCCTATATATATCCAATGTCTTCCTCCTACCCATATTCAATGTACTCAATATTCATATCCAACATTTCTCCATCTATATCTAATGTCTTCTTCTCTACATGCAAAGTTTTCCTTTCTATATCTAATGTCCTCTATCCATATCCAACATCATCCCTATCCTTATCTAATGCCCTCATTATGGTGCCTTGGAAGCCAAGATGTCAGCTCTTTTATTGCTAGAAACTTCAACATGACTAGAACAATAGAAGCACACAATCCTCTTAACGAGTGGTCTGCCAGGGTCTTTGTGTTTGTCATGGAGAAGAATAGCACCACTGCTTCACAGAGAGCAAGTCGTAAGAGGCGACTGTGTGACATGGCATAACACTGGCCATGATTAGGTGGTTTGTTTAGAGCAGAATAGATGGAACCTAACAGGCTGCGGGTCTACTTTGCTCTAGTGTTTGAGTCTATTAAAATTGACTCACACACCAGTTAACCACCCTCTGTAATCACTTGTCCCAACGCAGCGGAGTATTAAGCTGCTCAAGTATTGCCCGCTAAGCAGGAAACCCTTCTCCCGGCTACATCCAGCTCATACCAGAGCTAGGCTCTGCATAGGGGCATCATCCCGTGTAGAAGTACAGGTCGACTAAGAAGTAAGAATCCTCTTAACCCCTGAGATATATATTTCCGATATTCACTCATACCGTAGCCAGACGTTCTGTACCTTGTGAAACAAAGATTGATGAAAGTCTGACATGATGAATGCCGTAAGACTAATAACGTCCCTAATGTGAAACATTCAGATCATTACCTTCTCTATAGATTAGCTTTGGCACAATATATGGTTGAGTAGGCAGGTGCACTGAGGATTTGGGTTCATTTCTCTCAAACAACTCAGGATGATTACACACCTGTGTAGAATGGTCATTATTGCAAATATGTTCACTCATATATTTGGAATTTTCAATGAGAAGCAACAAAATATAATGCAGGTAGGGATATTGAGAGAAAGTAAGATGGATAAAGGTAGATAAAGATGGACACACCCTCATAGGTACATTATGCTGGTGTTGTTTAGTGCCCTCAATGAGTAAGTTTACTCTTTTATAGGCCCTGAAATGGACGTTAAGTGGCAGGTTGTAGTAGCTTTCCTCACATCCCGAGCATGCTGATGAAGGTGCACTACAGTCCTCCAAGCAGTTGTGCTATGATTGACTTCATCTGTGTGGCGCTCACTACTACACGGATCATATCGATCCACATCTCGTCAGCCAGGTTGCCTTGAAAACAGTCTGTTTCCAGGGAACGATACTTGGAAGTCAGATTGTGGTCTTGGTCAGTGTATTATGCCTGACACGACGTCCTGGTCAGTATGTTGTGACTGACTGGACTAGCATCTCAGTTCCCCACACATTATCCTAAAATGATCAAATGTGAAACTGATTAGAGCTTGCAGGAAAAAATAATGGGGTTGCCATAGAAAACCTGGCATAGAATGGTTGTTGTTGGTCACAGCTACTCGTGATGAGTTAACGATTAACTACATTTCTTTGGTAGTGGGTTACAGTGACTCTTCCTACATCCTAATGCGTACTTTAGAAGATGAATTGGGGTCCACCTGGCTGTAGTACAATGTCAGGCACCTCAGTAAGCTCACCACTACGAGGATTTACAATGTTATTGGTCATACTGCTGTGAAAGGGATAGCGTGGCCTAGTGGTTAAGTAACACGGATCACAACCAGAAGGAGCTGGGTTCACTCCTCTGAACGTAAATAAAATTTAAAAATTAAGAGAAATAGGCTGTGATTTAGCCTTTTTTTCCAGGAGCACAAACAAGGACAAGGTGAAGATCAGTATATTTCACCTGACCATGATTACATCAAGTACCTCTGGAATGACAACTGAGTATTTACACATTTCTTATCAAGACACTCTAAATTCAGTAAGTGTAAAAATAAACAACAGAAAAAGAAAAAAGACCTAAAGTTACTCTAAAAAAAATTAAGAAATCGAAAACGTCACAAGTTTCTAATATCTTGGTTCTATTACCAACTGGCATAAAGAAATCAGAAGAATGGCCATGGCAACATAAAGGTTAAATCAAATGTGAAACATATGGCATAACAACACAAACAGAACAAATATTCTGAGGACAAGGATCTTCCCGGTGGCAACGCACATGTGCAAAATGTGGACCATCACATAAACACTAAGACGAAAATTGAATTTGTTGAGCTAAACTGCTGCAGAAAAGTTATTATATCAGAGTAGCATGGATAGTGAAAGAGAAAAACACAAGACATCCCAAAAGAGCTTGGTTTAGATTCAAATTGGTTGGTAAACAGTATTAGGCCTAGGAGACAAATTTGTTGCCACATCAAACACCGCAAGAGTCTAAAGAAAACTATACTGGAAGGTATGGTACTTGGAAGGTATGGTCCTTGGAAGGTATGGTACTTGGAAAACAAGGCAAAGCCAGAACGAGAAGATGATAGACACACATCATCAAATATGTCCTGAAAGAGAGTCACTGAACGCAGGAAGGACTAGATAAAGATCAAGAGATTTATAGGGTGACCTGTTGAGAGCGTTGATCTGCAATAACAATGTAAAAATAAACAGTCGTAATAATGATCTATGACACCTGACCTTTCTGAACTGCATAACTATATTCATAAGGCTGCTGGTTGTAGACTGGGATGACGTTGATGTGGTCGAATAGAGCAGGTCCTCTATGGAGATCTTGTTCTTGATGGCTCTGTATAACATTCTTTGACGAGTTGTCAGGGGACAGTACACTAGGATCTCAATCTGATGAGACAAATAATAACAAATACTTAGATTCACTGACTCAACACTAAAGTAAAATCAGTCTAGAAAACATGACAAGTAACTAAGAGTATCAAATCCAGACTTCAGACATTCACTAACACGTCTGATACATACGAGGGGAGGTCATATGTAACAGTGGTTAAGTAATGCAACTGACAATCCAAAGGTGCTGGGTTCGCTCCCCATCACAGCACCGGCCATTACCCCGGGGCATAAAGAAGGAAGATTGTCTATGGGTCTAGCAACCACATCTTGTAAAACTACTGCTATTGAAACCACCATTGCAAGTGCTCTGATGCAGATTTTGCTGTAAGGGGACCATATGTAATAGTGGTACCTCTATGCTTTACATGGAGCGAGAAGACAAAAGAAGAATATCTGTGGTCAAGCTTACACAACAGCAGTAGGAGATTCAAGAGTGAAAGTACTGATGGATATGCCACAACTTTGCAAGAGACATGCATTAGAATGAAACCTACAGACATCAAGGTATGAGCAGCGCATGAGCTGCAGCAGTCAGCGACCTATAGCTGACTGCTAGCCTCAGGGCCAATGAACCAGACAAGACCCTTCTACACCTTCATGTGGTGATCCTGGGTAACAGTCTGCAACAAAGCAGACTGGCTAAGGAGAAGGGATCGAAGAGGAAGGTTTATGTTTAGACAGGTCAACTGCAAGTAAAAATATCTCTCAACCATGCAAGAAGGAAAATGTGACGAGAGAGTTAATGAAGATGAGCTGCACAGCAAAATATATATTACTGTTTTCATCTAGAACTCCAAACATACAATAAAATAAATAAGGAAGGTGTGGTGAGAATGGACGGCACAGGCCAGTGTTTGTTGAAGACATGTGCTCCACAGGGAACTGAAATGTTTTGCTGATCAAAGATGAATACAGGGTTTGACATCTAGCAACATCAACTATACTAATTACCTTATCAGATAGTTCGTTTTCCACATCCCTTTTAACTCTCCTAAGCATGAATGGTTTGAGAATCATGTGGAGTCTGGAAAGTTGGTCTGAAAAAAAAAAGTAAACAAACTGAAACATTTAGGTACATAATAGGACACAAAAAACTCTTTCTACTTTTACATCATTTCCTACTGTTTTAGGTTATTTTATTTTTTTAAATTAAACAAATTTTTCTGTTTCCATTTTTTTCAAGTGCCTTTTTTTAACTATAAGATACTTTGCGCTATGTTTTGGGCTACTTTATCTACGCCTTTCTGGTCCGGCACATTAACTTTTAACAAGTATCGTTTTTCAGGGTAGCTATTTCTTCTTTTTCGTTTATAGCTTGACTGCGATATTTGCATCTTTCAGTTTGACACATACAACTTCAGCATTGCATTTTTGGATTCCGGGTCAGCCTTCCCTTTTTGGTCCCTTCTCTTTGGTCAGTCTGCCCTGTTGCAGTCTGTTATCTAGGATCACCGAGCGGGGGTGAAGATGGGTCTTGGCAGTTCTGGGTCTTTGAAGTCAGCCATGAGTTGCTGACCAATACAGCTCATGCACTGCTCAGCAACTTTATCTCTGTCCCACTATTTAAAGTTTACCCATTTTTTTTTAATGCATGCTGAAGTCGGATGCACTGAGCCATAAAACATAGTTCAATGCACTCTGCCTTAAGAAACAATGACAAATAGAAATAATTTTTTTTTAAATGTTAAATATTTTTAAAAAAGACCTATTTCTTTTTCTTTTGTTTCCTATTTTCATTAAATTTCTTCTAACTCTACGAATGTGATCCATTTTTTACACTCTGTGATAGGGAGGAAGACTAACGTTTGGTCAGACAAAATATACTGATCAGACATGTTTGTCAGGGACAGGCAAAATATACTGGCGAAGACCCTCATCTTGTCTTCCTCGAAGTCCTCACTGGAAACGAGCTGTATTCATGGCAGCCTGGCTAACGAGGTGAGGGATCGACGTAATCCTGTAGTAGTGAGAAACACGCCGATGAAGCCAAGCATAGCACAAAACCTGGAGGACCCTGCTCCACCTTCATCAGTACGCTCGGGATATGAGGAAAACTACTGCAACTCGTCAATTCAATGTCCTTTTCAGGATGTACAAAAGAGTGACTACTCATTGTGGGCATTCGAAATAACATACACTCTGTGTGTCCTTGACGACCCTCTACAAGCAGACATAATATCCTTGTGACCATGTGAAAATGATTTGTTAATGATTTATACTATTTTCAGTTGTTGAATCTTTGATAAAGACCTTTACAGGTCCAAATACAGTCAAATGTACTTTACTGTTTTGAAGTAAAACAGAATTTAAACATCTGATCAACAAAATTAATCTTGTTGGGAATTTGTGCATTTACAAAAATACTTGAAGCAAAGATACAAGAAAAACATATTGGGAAAGTCCAAATTCCTCAAATGTAGAAGGCTGTTCAATTCTTGGCACTGCATACCTCTTCAAGTGTGGAGTTGTTTATCGTTTTCAAAACTAGTCGTGTACTGAGTTCTTCATTCCTGGTAGTGGGTTTACAGTGTCTCTTCTTACGTCTTGGGTCATACTAAAGAAGGGCAATCTGTGGTTTCCTCGCTGTAGTGCAATGTAAAGCTTCTCTGTAGGTTTACTACTAAGGGAATTTAAATATTTATCCCAAATTTGTTGATCAGGCTGCTGTCATGCAGTCTGTTTAACGAGGAAATGATGTGGGGGTCCTGGTCTGTATGCTTCCCCTGACCTTGGTCTTAGTTTCCCCAGGTGTGAATTAGCTACCCGATTTTGATAGAATATTTTTGTTGCTTTCTCTGAGGTTAACAAAAACAAATGGCAAACATTAGCTGCTACAATGACACACAAATTGTTAAAAACAATAAATTATCTGCACACTTAACCTTTACCTTGCGCACGTCGCCACTGTGTGACTTACATTATCCTCGCTGAGCAACGGCAGTTCTAATCAAATATAAAAACAAACGACTACATAGAAATTGTCTGAACAATACTGCTCTTTTGATTGTAGAGAGTGTCGACTGTCATCATGTACGGTTAGATACCAACAATGGCGATTTTGGAATTAGTTTTAGGCTTTTGGAAATGATTTCTTATGTTTTTCGTTTGGATTTAAAGATTCATCCATTGCTCAAAATGGGAGAGTCAAGTTTCTGCAACAGATTTTTCTGATGTAGATCTATTTAGATTGTTTAATTAGATACAATAAATACGTTTATAGTTGAAGGTGACAGGTGCGGCCATTACAGTAAACATTGGTAATCTGTTGTCGGCAATTGTTTTTTTTTAACCAAGGGCGCTGAAAGCAGGAGAGTCTAAATGTGTGTGCATTTTTCAACACTTACCTTAAATGTTTTTTTTTATAAGAAACTAACACACACACAATAAAAAACACCAACAGATTCTTTATTCATTTTTTTCTCTACTCACAAACAAATCATATCAATAGACCATCAAATAATAATGTTACAGGCTCTCAAAGTAACAATCATAATGTCCTGAACATGATGTCCTGCGGCAGGGAAAATTGCGTAATTTTATCATTCAGAGTAGTAAAGGTTAAGGAATGACGATCACACTAATTGTCCAAGTTCCTCTTCACCATGATTGCTCCTTATGAAACAATGGAAGCCTGTGCCAAAGCAACTATTTTTTTGTGCATAATGAGGTTGCTATACCCTTGCTACGACATACACGGTGGTAAAGAAGTCTTACTCTTACATCAAGATTCCAACATTGAAGAGGAGTTTTAAACAAGCAAACAAAAGACAAGACTGAACATAGCAATAAAGAAATACTAATTTGTAAAGAAAAGGCTCAATTCAAGAATAAGATCTTTATCACTTACTCTCATCAATTCCAGACTGTTTCTCTACATGGCTCTCAATGTCTTTAGAAAACCATTCATTAAACTCATCGTGAGAGTCAAACAAGGTTGGCATGATAAAATGCAACAAAGCCCACAACTGCAACATAACAGTGACAAATAAAATGTTGTGAATACAGTTCTGACACATGCTGTATTGTTGTGATACTAGAAGTAAACAAATAACCACATGTTCTGTTATACAAAGACATTAAAGTTACTTTTTGACTCATCATATATTAAATGTACTGGCCTGAAAGACATGTACAGTAGTTATACTAGACTTAATAACTTCCACATGGGCTGTCTACCTTGTGCATATTTTGTCAGGAGCACAGGGGAATGTGATTTTACAGACGAGTTGCATTCCAACCATTCACCAATCTTTGACTGAAAAAAAATAATTTCCTAATATCTAATCTGGACCTTTCTTTAACTAATATGTAGCTGTGCCCTCTTGTTCTTGTAGCCTGTTGCACTTTTAACCGTTTCTAATCCTGCCTATTATGTTTCACAGTTGCAGTCAAACTGCTGCAATTTCGTATGTCAAATAGTTTTTACTAAATAAAACTAATTAATATTAAACAAATAGAGCTAAAATTATGATCTAAAAATACATAACCAAACTATCTATGACACAAAGTTCATAATAAAAATATATTATTATGAAGTGCTCTTCTTCTTTGCGTTCAGGATCTTCTGGTCATGCTATATCTGCAGGCCAGTCGCTATGATGAAGTCTGTAGTCTTCACCAGGTCGGAGCGGCTGCTCCACAGCTTTGGTCTCAGCTCCGCACCCTCTGGCCAGTTCTGGCATCTCATTTCCCTATAGATTGGGCATTCCTGTAGAATATGCTCAGGGTTTTGGCATCCTGTTCCACATGGGCATTCATCGTTGTGTGAGATCTTCAATCGGTAAAGATGTTCTAGTAGTCTGCAGTGTCCAATTCTCAGGTGAAATAAGGTAGTTTGTTGATTTCTTTTAAGTTGGTGAATTGGGTCTGGCGTACTGTTTATGTTTCTGTCTTCTCTCCATTTTTGGTGTATATACTGATTTCTGATGATGTTCTTGATTTCTCTGAATGGTACTCGATGCTGCCATCTTTTGCCAGAGCATCAGCTCTCTCATTTCCCATGATTCTGCAATGGGAGGGTAGCCACTGAAGCACTATTGTTGAGGAACTCTGGAGTTTTCCCAGTTCTGCTCTGATAACAGTGGTTCGTTGTTTGTTTTTTGTATTGTCTCTAATAGTTCTCTGCAGTCCGTGAATACAGCTATTTTTGTTGGAGGTTGCCTTTCTGTTTGAAGTGTTCTCAGTGCTCGCAGGAGGGCCATCGATTCTGCTCTGAGGTTTGTGGACAACTTTCCTGTTGGGAGGGCCTCTTCTGTTATATTTCCACTTTTGTGTCTTATGAATATGCCTCCTCCCCCGTTTCGGCCTGCCCCCTCTGCTGAACCATCTGTGTCCATTCCTTGGTATTATATTTCTCCTCAATCATTGTTTGTGCTAGAATTTTCAGCTCGTGGACACTGTGTTGGTCTTTTCTTCTTATTCCTGGGACCTCTATACTTATTTCGATGTTGTTTATGTTGCAGTTTGGCTCTTCATAGTTAATAAGCATTTCTATTTCTGTAGGTTGGTTGGGAATTAGTTCTCCATATTTTTGGTGTAGGTGGTTTGATATATGAATGAAGCTGGTTCTTTTCAGCCTATTTTTAACTGGGTGTTTTAGTTTGATATGTATGGGATGATCGTGCATGCGTAGCATCTTTTCACTATGTGTCAGCACTCTTTCCTCTTATCTAGTATTTAGGGGTCTTATATTTGTATATGTTTCCATTTTCTGGATTGGTGTAGTCTTGATTCCTCCTGTTATTATCCTTAAGCCTGAATTTTTATGAAGTGCTAAATGTCATTTAACACGTGTGCAGAGTAAAAATTAAACAAACATTATGTCATTCCCTCCCTTAATATGTTGCTTTAGTCCCTTCTAAAGCAGTACCACTTTCACTGTCATCTGTTTCAAAGTCTGAATCAGATTTGTATTGAGTATCCACATGTTATCGAAATCCATGACCATTGGTCAAACAATAAGTCATTTCTCGGCTTTGAACTTCTTAGAATCCCACAACTTTAGAAATTAACAGAAAAAGTAAATATCGACCTGACCGAAGATGATCTTCATTAAATGAAAGCTGCACATGTGCAGAATCTTCGGTCATGTTTTAGGTTATTTAAAAACCTAAAGCCCCGCAACAAAATGAAGAAACATATGTGCTAGATATCAGTTTGTCGGTAGGACGGAACTGATGTGTTGGCACAGTTGATCAGTCGAATGGGACTGTTAAGGGTTAATAAAAAGTTAAGAAAAACATCACTGCAACTTACTATGCATATTTTAAGAGGCAAATTATGTGGCTTGTGCATGAGTTTGATAACGTAATTATGTTTTCATTAAAATAGAACAAAAATAAAAATGAAATAGAAACAATGTCTGCAAGAGCATGCAATGGTTTCTTGAGCCCCTATGTATCTGCCCTGAGTGCAGTGATGTTTAAATCTCACTTTATCTGTCCCCTTATGTCATTAGACATCATCCATAGATGCAATGTTATTTCACTTATTTCATGCGCCATCTGTTTGGCAATTATTTTCAATCCATACTTCTGAAGTGTCTTTAACACTTTCAAATTTGTTCTTGATCTTCCTCTTACTATGAAGTTGCTTAGTTTTATGGTGCTAACAAAGCAGCTAGGTTTGTAAGAAAGTCATGTCTATAAATTCCATGTACAGCATTGTTCCCACTTTCTTAGCTTCTTACTTCTACTTCCTGGGTTCTTATCACAAAGCTCTCATTTCATAAGTGAAATCCTGCCGAAGATGGATGTGTCAGACCGAAAGGTGTAAATATCGCAGTCAAGCTGTAAATTAGCGACACAACTCATTCCGTTCTTCGGACTACATCCTGCTACTAGCAAAGCCCTGTTCAGGGCTTAATAGCGGGAGATTGAGAGCAAATGCAGAAGAAGAAGAAGCAGAAGAAGTGAAATTTGATTCTTGTGCCTTAGTCAGTCTTGTGTGTAATACTGATAACAGTGAGTTTGTGTGAATATACTTTTCATTTGTATTTTTTTGTCTCCACTGGAATGTTTGGATGACTTAAAGTCTTCTTCTTCTTGTCATCGCATCTTTGATGTTTACAATGTCAGACAAGTCCCTGCAGTGAACTGTTCAGCTTTGAATCTAAGTGTTAGTTACAAAATTCAGACTGTGAACAGGCCTCAGCAGACGAAAAATCATCCGCTCAACAAATTGATTTGGTTTGCAGCCAGGCATCCATGTGGCGAGAACAAACAAATTGTGGAGCATGTTCTCAGATCTGCGGCTCCACTGGAGGTGTAGAGTGACAAAATTGTCCTCGACACAACTGCGAGATAAACTGTATTGTGAGGAGAGAAGTCTTAGATTGACCAGTTTATGAGCGAACGATGATGAAGAAGTCCAGTGTTGATTCAGTGGACCAGTATATTTTAATAACGTCTTAGGATAGCTGAAATCATATGTAGGTCAAACAGATAGGGACACCTAAGAGAGCAGAGCAGAAACATAACATAACTCAATCCCTGCTTTTAGACAGGAGGAGCTGGCTATACCAAATAATACCTCAGCCATACTGTTCTGAATTGGAGTGCCTGTCAGCAGCAATCTGTTCCGACAGCTAAAGCCCAGGAGGATTTTCCACCTCACACTGCAAAAAAGAAAACCAAAACCACAATTATGATCAATGAGAAACCGAACATAAATCATTTTGGGAAATAATCATTCATGAAATGCATTTTCAGTTGACTTAGTCGCTCTTCTTTTACTATGTGGTACAGATTATGTTTTGATCTCTACGGGATAGATGGTCCCATGCCTAAACCTCTTTAATCGCCTCTTACTACAATGCCCAAAAGGCTACAGTGTTATTATCCCCCACCTGTATTTTAATAATAATAATTTTACATTTGCACGGGAGGGTGGGCCCGTTAGTTCAGTTCATAGCAAGCAAATCGCTATTTTCTGTGGTAATAGCGTGCTTCGGTTCGAATAGCGCCCGTAGACTAATAAAAATCTGGGTCGCGATCTTAATAGGGGGGCCGCTTCTCCAGTCAACCCAGCTGTAAATGGGTACCTGACGCATGAGTTAGAGAAAGTAAAAACAGCAAGGAAGGGCACTGACCACCCCACCTGTCACAGGCTGCGGCTTGGTACAATGGGGTCTTCAAAAAAAAAAATGGGTAATTCTGCAGAATGTCCACTTTATCCTACTTTTTTTTATGCACAGACAAGCAAAAGTCGAAGTCAAAAGAAAATAATCACACAACATCACATTGCCAGGGGGCACTGGCGAGAATGAGTTACTTTAAAAGAAAATACAGTTGTGTACAGTTCATGTGAAACACCTTCAAAAACTATAGACTCGTATTATATGCAATGCTGAACAGTAATATGTCAAAACAGTATTTGCATTCGTTCTACTGATGATGTTGGTCCATCACATGTGATATGATATGGTTTGGAAAATCTTTTCCTTTTTGCTCTGTTCACTGAAATTGGCAAAACAGTGACTTGGTGATTTAGATTAAAGTGAGGAAGATTTGGGTAATTTGTCAACCTCACTCTCTCGTTCTGAGCTACCTTGGCCAGTGGCAAGACATTATCGAGATGACTTAAGATAGCACATGATGCAGATTTGTTCTCAGGGTTTACTTCTGCAGTCTTTCCTGTAAACTGGTATCCCACAAGGCAGCGGTAGAGTGACATCTAATAAGTTGGAAATGCTGGATGACCAGGACGAAATATTTATGTTCATAACAGATGGCGGGATCAAGATGCTGAGCAGCGCAAGAGCTGCAGTGGTCAGCGACCCATAGCTGACTGCTAGCGTCAGGGCCAGCGAACCATAGCTGCCAAGACCCTTCTACACCTGCACGCGGTGATCCTGGATAACAGGCTGCAGCAGGGCAGACTGGCTAAGGAGAAGGGATCGAAGAGGGAATGCTAACCCGATACTCAAAAAATGCTTGCTGAAGTCGGATGTGTTGGACCGAAAGGTGCAAATATCGCAGCCAAGCGATGCAACGCATTCCGTTCTCTGGACTACATTCTGCTACTTAAGCCCTTTCAGTGTTTGGTAGTGGGAGATTGAGAACGAACGAAGAAGAAGACAACAGATGGCACAGGAACCTGTGAGTACCAAATAATGTTCCAGATGTTCACAAAGTGTTGTGACAGAGTGAAAGTCAAAGTCATTCACATATTAACAGCCGCACTATGATTAATCTAGTTTTCAGGAAACCCACAAAATGCAACGGAGGTAATCCAGCCAAATTGTGATGTGTGCGAACCAAAGATGCAAGTCATAAAAATGCCATCAATGGCAATGACAACTGAATAACTAGTTGATCGTTTTTGGTAATCTACTTGCGTCACCTCAGCTATGAAATGTCACACATGAAATGTCAGCTTTATTTGTCTATTCCCCAAGGCGGTGTGCGTTGCACTGCCGTTTTTATTTTGCCCAGTGCATCCGACTGCGGCATGCATTTTATGTAAGAGTCTGCTTCCTCCAGTATTTTCTAAGGGTTTGTTTCCGTGGGATAACGGTTGGTGCTGTGATGAGGAATGAACCCAGCACCTTCGGATTGTGAGCCGTGTCACTTAACCACTAGCCCCCGACGTCACCACCTTCTGCGTTCCCCAATATAAGGATAACAAGTATCACAAACAAGGTAATCAGCAATCCACTAGATAACCGTCAAATCCCCACAATCGCCATGTTCACATAATATGTCACAGGAAAATAATGAGACGCACTAATGCCTCTACTACGTGTATTATAAATAGTAACCACGAAGGTGAATTTTGGGACTGGTAACTTGATCATATACAACAAATTGCGACAGGAACAAGCATATAAATGCTTTGGAGCAGGTCATCTTTAATCCCAGAGTGGATATTGGGGCCCTTTATTGGGGAAGAAAGAAAAGCCACACTGTACATCTATGCATGTCATAAAAGGCAACTAAAGAAAGCTGTGCATGGAGCTAGATTTTCAAGACATAAAACAAATTACTATAAAAACTATTGTAAAAGTTTGCAAAGTGCTTTGGTCCAATCTTGGTAAAGGAGGCCAATTGTAGAGGTGGCCTTGAAAATGGAAAAGAATGCCTCCTTTAAGGGAGTCATAATCTCATATTTCTATTGGAGTAAAAAGGTTAGGATGAATGCTGTCAATAAGCTGGTTTTAATTTGCACATAGTGTTTTACGTGCTTCCTTGTGTGAGCATACACAATTCACACATACAGACAGTACACACCTAGAGGTACTTTTAATCGCCTGAGCTTCGTCTAGTACCATGTACTGCCATTTAATTCGCTGGAAGTACTTGACATCTTGTATGACCAGCTGATAAGATGTGATCACCACGTGGAAAGAAGCATCCTCTGTATGCAAAGACCTGGAGTCCCAAAATTTGCGCAAGATTTTGCGATCTTGAGTATTGCCCCAATATGGGACAACCTGAAATGAGAGTAAGCAAATATTTATTTAGGCAATCTGTTGTTGAAAGACACTCATACTGACATACACTCATACTGACATACTGACTTTTGGCGTTCTTTTGGTGGTGAGCTTCAGTGGCGCTTTTTACTTCAAAAAGTGGACCTGGGCCATGGCTGTAGTGCAATGTGGTTCCCAAGTAAGCTTACTATGGGGAATCACTGGTGTCAATCCTCACCTCGCTTGACAACTGAGGATGGGGTCTTAGTTCTTCCTGGATGTAGTCAATGTGGCTCCTGAGTAAGCTTACTATGGGGAATCACTGGTGTCAATCCTCACCTTGCTTGACAACTGAGGATGAGGGCTTGATCAGTTCGGTATGTTTCACCTGACCTTGATGTTACTCTTCCCTCCCAAGCAATCTGTATTCATTGAATCCATCTGTGTTCGTTTATGGAGATCAAACAACTAGTGTAAGGTATTCTCCTGGTACGCCGACTCCACTTAAGCAGATGAGCTAAGAATAGACTTAGTTTCCTTCCAAGCATGTGGTAAACAGCTACTAACGAGGAATGTGCATAAGACTAGCAACCTCACAATGTGAAACAAATTGTTACAGAAACCACCACAATCAAAGAGCACACAAAGTGCTTTAGCAAATAATTTTGTAAACAGTCAACCACAGTTGGTGACTCAATGCTTCAAACTAAAACCTTCGAACGTTTTTTATACCGGTTTAGCATATTTCCTTTACATTTCCTTGCTCTAAAAGCTATGTGCAAACAATCTATTCTTAAAAGCATTAATTGTTCCTGCCTCCACTACTTCCTATGGCATTGCATACCAAGCATTCACCACTCTCTGACTAAAAAAATATTTCCTAGTATCTAATCTGGACCTTTCTTTAGTTAATTTGTAGCTATGCCCTCTTGTTCTTGTAGGTAGTTGTATTTTGAAAAACTTGTTATAGTCTTTTTTATCCATTCTTATAAACCTGTATTGTCACCTCAAATTCTTCTAATTTCTAGACACACGGTTTTTCTGAGTCTTTCCTCATAACTGTAATTCTGGAATCCCACTATCAGCTTCATATCTCTCTAGATGCTGAGCAGCGCATGAGCTGCAGTGGTCAGCGACCCATAGCTGACTGCTAGCGTCAGGGCCAGCGAACCAAAGCTGCCAAGACCCTTCTACACCTCCACGCGGTGATCCTGGATAACAGGCTGCAGCAGGGCAGACTGGCTAAGGAGAAGGGATCGAAGAGGGAATACTAACCAGGTATTAAAAAAATGCTTGCTGAAGTCGGATGTGTTGGACCGAAAAGTGCAAATATCGCAGTCAAGCTGTAAACTATGACACAACGCATTGCGTTCTCTGGACTACATTCTGCTACTTAAGCCCTTTCAGGGTTTGGTAGTGGGAGATAAAGAACGAACGAAGCCAAGCCATATCTCTTTTTTGTATCCTTTCCAGCATGTTTATATCCTCTCTGCAATAAGGACTCCACACAGTACTCCAATCTAGGTCTAACTAATGCTTTATACGGCTTGACTATCATTTCCTTGCTCTTATGTTGAATATTTCTTTTTATCATACCTAACATTGCATTTGCCCTTTTCACTGCTATCTGTACTTGCTCACTCCCTTTACATGTATGATCTATTATAACCCCTAGGTCAGAAGGAACAAAAAAGGAGGCAAGGAAAAGATGCACTGAACCAGTGATTTCCCGCTTGGAGACTGCAACAACAAACTACGGACATCTACAATTTACTGCATAAATAATTTTTTTAGTATTAAAAAATAAAACATTTTTGATTAGCAAAATTTTGTTAAATGGTATAACACGATTTTGTCATATTACTTTATATATCCCTGTGTGGAGCTCAAGAACCCTTACTGGGGAAAAAATATTACGGCCACTGCATCTCTATGCATGTCACAAATGATGACCAACAAGAGCTGTGGATAGAGCTTACAGCATGCCAATGTAAAACAGATTACAGTGCAGTGCTTCCTGTAAGGAGTCCTGTATTGTGGTGGCTCTATCTTTCATAAGATAAAAATGGATGGATAAGAAGAGAACTTGTATAATATTGTTATGAACGGGGAAATGCTACAGAGGCTGCTTAAAAATGCTTGTACTTTTCTGCCTGATGCACAAAAATCACACATGTACTCAGATCAATGACCAGAATATCATTGCTGAGGTCGACAGAAATCATAGAATAATGCATGACGTTCCCACAGTTGAATTTTTACGTGTGCTGCAGAATCTGTCATACCAGGATTAGAGTTGCAGCTATGCCGAAGACGGATGTATCGGATCGAAAGGTGCAAATATCGCAGTCAAGCTGTAGTCTAGTGGCACACTGCATTCCATTCTCCGGACTACATCCTGCTACTTGCAAAGCCCAGTTCGGGACTTGGTAGCGGAAGATTGAGAATGAACGTAGAAGAAGAAGAAGAGCTTGCAGCACAAATCTGATGTTGCTGCCATGTTCATTAGTGATGGACAATTATTTCATATTTGTGCATTTTAATCGTATAAATTGCATTTCTTGGTACGGCTCTGAAATATGGCAATAACCAATAGTATCAAATCCATTCTCCAAACATAACCTAGGATATGTCTCTATCCTATACTTTGTATTAATTAGATTACATTTTAACTTTCACTTAACAACTGGCGAAAAAATTTATCCGGGCCATTGTCTGTCAATTTTACCCAACATTTAACAGCTGGTGTTTTTTCAAAGTTGTTTTAATCATAGACATACCGAGCTAACATACAAATTGCTGAAAATACTGCTCATTTGATTGTAGAGAGTTTGACTTCCGTCCTGTTCGGTTGAACTCAATGGCGATTTTGAAATTAGTTTTTGACATTCGGAAATGATTTCTTCAGTTTTTAACTTGAATTTAAAGATTCACACATTATTAAGAATGGGGAGGTTAGGTTTTTCCAACAGATTTTTCTGAGCTAAATCTATTTAGTCTGTTTACATAGATATAATATTTACATTTATAGTGGAAACTAACAGATATGACCATCTTGTAAACATTGATTATCATTCTCTGTGGAACAACATTTTTTTATTTTTAAGTAAGGGACACACAAAGCTGCTGAGTTTGTGATGTTTTATTAACATTTTTACCCACATATTTTTGTATCTCAGAAACTAACACACACGCAACAAAATCAATAACACCAACAAGTTCTTTATTAATTTATGTCTTTACACACAACAAAATCATATCTATAGACCAACAAATAAAAAGGTTACATGCTCTTATAGTCTAGAACCTTAGTAAAATGTGACGTGCTGAAAGATATAATGTGGCAATGTAAAGGTTAAATATTCTAATGTAATATAAACCATTAAAATGTTTGTCTTAAATATTCCAATGTATTTTAAATCATTTAAATGCCAGTATTCATTTAATATTCCAATGTATTATAAACTACTAAAATGACTGTATTAATTAAATATTCTAATGTATTACTATAATAATCAGAGCAGTAATAACTGGCATAAACATGTTAAGACAGAAGGCAATGCACAAACAAACTGTTCACCTTAAACTTGGGAGTAAATCTGGAAACTTCTTGCTGCCAGTTGTGAAGAGTGGATGCAGGGGCAATAATCAGGAATGGCCCCCAAATACTTTGTATCTGTTAGCGCAAAAAATGAAATGAATTAAATACTTATTGACTTTTCTATCCTCTTGTGCTGTTAAGTACCATGGGATCTTAACTCTTTCCATATACAGAAATTTAACGGCCGAAAGCGCTTTAAAAAATGAGAAAAAACTGCACATGTGACATCTAAAATTAATTCTGGGCAATGTAAACTACGACATAACGTCTCAAATGTCCTTTTCAGAATGAAGAAGATATTAGCTGCATGCCTATTCCATAGTCCTTTGGCGTTTCCAGTCTTATGAGGTCTGTCCATTTGTTGTAGCAATACTATACTGCTTGCCCCTTGCTAGGCCAGTTACTGTTTGTCAGTGCTCAGTTCATCTATGATGTGAGGTTGGATTTCAGGAGGTATAGCATTAGATAAGACCTACAAAAATGTAAAATGTATCACTAATATATCTTATCAATAGGCCGGAGGACAGGCCCTAGCTTCTATTCTAGAACATGGCATACCACCTCTACTCCAGACTTGGCCTTTTCCACAGTGGATATTCACCACAAAATAGACCGCCAGGTGCTCAACCAATTGGCAGGTAGCGACCACAGGCCAATTAGGCTAGAAATTGATATGGAAGTAGGCCCACAGGAAATAAAACCGCTCCCCCGTTGGAACTATAAACGAGCCGACTGGGACAGATTTGCAATGCTGACAGATGGGCTGAGTGAAACCATCAACACACGGAATAACAATATGAAATCTATGATGGAAAGCCTAAGCAAAGCAATAATGTAAGCAGCCACCAAAACCATCCCATGAGGGGCAAGGAAAAACTACAAGCCATATTGGAATGATGAATTGCAGAAAGCGGAAGAGGAAGTCTCAAATGCTAGGAACATGGCAGAGAGAACAATCTATGGAGGAAAATATCGCCCTCAAGGTCTTCACGGCAAAATACAAAAGAACACTAAACTAAATAAGAAGAGACAGCTGGAAAAACAAAAAAGAAAGCCTCAATTTAGATAAAGAAGGGAACAAACTATAGAAGTTAGTCAGAGCCATAAATGACGAAACTCAATCAAATAAACAAATTACCATCAAGCAGGGCGACAACATGCTTACTGGAAAAAAAGCAGCAAACGCCTTTATAGAACATTATGCCAGAGCAAACCACATTGATGTCCCTACAGACAGGCATAGACATTAGTGAAGAACAAAAGAGCCACGACAACATCAATATGGCACCAGAGGAGCACATGATGGCAAAACTAACAATGAATGAAATGGAAGAGGCCATGAGAACTTTAAAGAAAAAGAAATCGTCCGGAAAAGATTGCGTAACAAACGAAATGCTGATGGGGTTGGGCCAAACAGCAAAGAGGAAGTTACTATCAGTCCTGAACCAAAGCTGGAAAAGGGGAATTGTACCGCAGGCATGGAAAGACACTGTACCAAGGAAATAAAAAGATAGAACAGATCCAAATGGATACAGGCCTATCAGTCTACTGAGCTGTGTAGGAAAACTGATGGAGCATATGATAAACACCAGACTGATGTGGCATCTGGAAGGAAAACACATACTAATTCTACAGCAAGCAGGCTTTAGACAGCACAGATCCACTGAGGACCAGATCACTCTCATAGCCCAGGAAATAGAGGATGCTTACCAGGAGAAAAAACACATAGTAGCGGTTTGGGTGGATTTAGAGAAGGCATTTGACAAGGTGTGGAAAGAGGCACTTATAATTCAAGTTTCGAAGAAGTGAAGTTTGTGGGAAAATGTACAGATGGATCCAGCCACTACCTCGAAAACAGAACAGCCAGAGTTCAAGTACAAGAGCAGATGAGCAAAAAGGTGACACTTGAGCATGGAGTACCCCAAGGGGGAGTACTGTCACCCACACTTTTCCTGGTATATATATAAACAACATCACAGAGAATATACCAAGAAGAGTCTACAGCTCCATGTTTGCAGACGATCTGGCTATGTGGACCTCTGAAAAAAATATCACCATAGCAAGCAATCGGATGCAGCAGGACCTAATATCGTTGGAGGAATAGGCGAACTCATGGCTGGTCAAAATAAATGAGGAAAAAACAACATGTACAATATTCTCGCTTTCAAATAAACCTCAGAACACCAAAATAAGTCTTAACGGCAAATATCTGCGGCCAAACGATAACCCAAACTACCTGGGAGTCACATTTGATCGGCGCATGACATGGAAAAGTCAGATCGAGAGAAACCGAATGAGAGCCAGAGAAAGAATGGCAATTATGAGGAAACTTGCTGGCGCAAGCTGGGGAGCAGACGAAAGTATACTAAAGAATTTGTACACTGGAAGAGTGAGACCAGTTCTCGAGTATGGCATTGTGGCATTGAAAACAGCAGCAAAGGCGAACTTTGATAAAATTAGTAAACTTCAAAACTAAGCCATGAGAGTTATAACAGTAGGCATGAAGTCAACACCAATTGTAGAACTTGAAAAGATAACAAATCTGCAACCCATGACCGACAGAAGAGACTGCAGAGCCCAGCAGCAAGCAGAGAAACTCAGAAGACTGACTAACCATCCAATGCATCAGAGACTAAATAGATTTGGAAATGGGAAACTAAAGTGGAGAAACTTTGCAGAAACAGCCAAAGCAAAGATGCTATGAACACATTAACAACACCAAAGCCCATCCCTACTGTACGCAAACCTACCTGGAAGCAGCATATCATTCCGGAGGTGGTAGAAAATATACCAGGTATTAGAAACAAGAACAGTCAGACTGAAAAAGAAAGAAGAGACATAACCCTGAGGTACATAACGAAAAACTACCCAAGCATGGACTGGACCCATGCATACACCGACGGTTCTGTAACAAACACAACACAGAACGGAGGGGCAGAGGTATTCCTGAGCCTACCAAATGGTAGAAAAGTAACACGGTCAGTGGCAACTGGAAAATACTCAAGCAATTTCAGAGCTGAGGCAGAGGCACTGAGGGCTGCAGTAGAAGAAATGGTGACAAGCAAGAGTAATGAAAGCCATATAGTCCTGCTTACAGATGCCCTGGCCGTAGTCACAGCACTAAAAAGCCAGAAAAATACTGAACTTAATGATTTAAGAGCAGTACTCTGTCAACTATGCCAGCAGGCCGCACCAAACAGAGTAGTGGTACAATGGGTTCCATCCCACTGTAACATCCAAAGCAACGAGGAGGCAGACAGACTGGCAAAAGAAGGTGCAAGACTACCACAACCAGATACTAGTGTGCCATACGAAGAGTCAAAAAGGCTTATTAGAGCTAGATACATGACCAAATGGGAAACAGAACTTACTGGCTACACAAAAAAACTATGCCTATTACCAGTTGAACAGAAGAGAGCAGGTCGTGGTCTTCAGACTTCGCACTGGCCACAATAGACTGAGGTACCACCTATTCAATAAATTGAAGATAGGTGGCACTGACGAATGCACGTGCGGCACTGGGAAAATGACCGCTGAACATCTGCTGCAAAACTGCCCGACATACGAGGATCAGAGAAAGCAGATGTAGCCATCACCAGTGGCAACACTAGACAAGCTCTATGGCAGTGTCGACAGCCTCTGGATGACCGCTACTTTTTTAGAAAAAATAAAGGTTGATGTCTGACTGCGTACGATGAAGAAGAAGAATACCAAATTAGCCTTATACAATGAGTAGAACGAGTAAAGTAAAGTAACCCATAGCATTATTGCCGTAGGGGTGTGAGGTGTTAGCGGTCTCACATTTCAAAGGCTCGGCTATATGAGGACGGTAGCCATCTCCTCTCCCTCGCTGCTTTTACTTCCCAGACTGAACCGGTACCCATTTAAGGCTGAGTCGACCCGGGAGCCATTGCGGTCTGAAAAAACATTACCGTCTCAACTGGGGAAATGAACCCAGGACCACTTAGATGCGAAGCCAGCGCGCTACGCAGCTCTCTGACTGTATAGATCTTAAATAATTTTTATTAAGAAGGAATATGCAACTCCTCAAGCAAGAAAATAAACACTCGAAGCTGTTCTCCTAAACATTATCTCCTCGTAAAATAAGTAAATTACCTCGGCCAGGTAAGCCAAAAAAGCAATACTCTGCACAGTTTTCCCAAGCCCCATTTCATCAGCCAAGATTCCATTAATTCCCTGGTTGTAGAGGTTTGCTATCCAGTTCATGCCCTTGAGCTGATAACCTTTCAGCTTGCCATTAAACATGTCTGGCTGCGCACTGTGAGAATCTGCACTCAGGTTAGGCTCAGATAGGACTGTGTTCACTGTGTAGGTAAGATAAAAGAGACCAATATTATAGTACACACATATACACATTATATGCATAAACTTACATACATATACCACATCACTATTTATCTGCCTGGTTCCCTTGGAGAATCTGGTCATATTATGTGCTGTTTTTTTAGTTCTGCCCACAAGACTCCAATTGAACTGATTTCCCCAATAGTTCGTTGCCAGGGTGTTACATGGCCTTCCCACTCGTGAAAAACACAAGGTGACTTAATACAGGTTTATAAGATAATCAATGGAACCGATAAACATGACTTTTTTTCAAAATACAACCACCTACAAGACCAAGAGGGCATAGGTATAAATTAACTAAAGAAAGGTCCAGATTGGATATTAGGAAATATTTTTTTAGACAGAGAGTGGTGAATGCTTTAAATGCATTGCCACAGGAAGTAGTGGGGGCAGGGACAATTAATGCAGTTAAGAATAGATTGTATGCGCATAGCTTTTAGAGAAAGGAAATGTAAATGAAACTGGTTGTTTACAGACCTGATAGTTTTCTAAACCAGTATAAAGACGTTAAGTCTCTTTCCTTGTGGGTTCTTCTTCTGCGTTCGTTCTCATTCTCCAGCTACTAAGCCATGAACAGAGTTTTGCAAGTAGCAGGAAGTAGTCCGGAGAACGGCATGCGTTGTGTTGCTAGTATACAGTTTGACTGTGATATTTGCATCTTTTCGGTCCGACACATCCGTCTTCAGCAGACTTGTGGGTTCTAATACAGCACATGTCCAGTTATGTTACTATATATATATTTGGAATCCTCAAGAAGTTATATACAAATAGATTCATCATTATGTTATGTTATTCAGAATCTACATCACTGAAATCCAGGCAGACACAATGGCGTTCAGTCTGTTTCACTTCAGCAAATTGCAACGGCTGTGAATACTAGCTGTAGGATGTTTGCTGCTTGTACACAATCCTGTTCTGTCCTTTCAGGCGACCCATGCCTGATGTCAAACTCCTGCAGTCTGTATTCAATATCATACTATTCCTTACCACAAAGAGATCAAGTGGTAATATTTGTACTACGAACCAACAATTGCAGACTACTACTAATTGCAGATTACAACTGTGACATAGACATGTACTTATGTGGGGAGGACAAACAAATAGGGAAACACATCTGCCAGCTATACTGGTGTGTGTAGCTAGCGAGCTACCCAAATGATCAACATGTCCAAACATACTTATCACCTATGGATCTGTACTATGTCCAGTGATGTCAATTTTGCTTAAAATAAAAAAAACACCTTTTTAAACGTTCAGTGTTTGGATTTTCATGTAAGACAGAGAGTAACAAACTTCACTTACATGCATTAGAGTCAAAGGCTCGTCTCTGAAATAAATTTTAATCATGAATTTATTCTTTAAATTTATACAACATATATACAGCACCAAAATACAGGATGTCCAACTCGCTACCGACCCCTGCTTTTCCCTTATAACTTTTAAACCAATGATCGTAATTCAATCAAATTTGGCATGGACGTACATTGGTGTGTGAGAAGCATAATGAGCTCATAGCAAATGTTGAAAGTGGTCACCATTAGTATCAATACATGCCTGCACAAGCTTCACCATGTTACGGAAGGTATTCACCAACACATCACCAGCCACAGACTCAATTTCTCGCCGAATATTCTCTTGCAGTTCCATGAGATTTCTTGGCTTTTTTGCAATGCACATTACCCTTTCAACATGCCACACAGGAAGAAATCAGGTGGGATTAAGGTCAGACAATCTTGGTGGTAATGTCCCTTAGAAATGACACGTCCTTCAAAGAAGGACAATTTTAGACATGTTGACATTTTAGGTGTGGAATGTGGCTCTTTCCTGCCAAAAACAGCCAGTTTGGGGTTCCTCATCATCCAACTGTATGTCCACATACAATTTTATTGAATTACATTCACTGTTTCAAAAAGTTATAAGTGAAAACCAAAAGCCAGCAGTGAGTGGAACACCCTGTACAATTCAACATCATACAAGTAACATTTACAGTTTATATAGCACAAATAATGTAAGATATTCTTTATTTTCTGCCTACAACCATCATGGGATCATTTCAAAACAATATTCAACAGTTTGTGGTTAATTAATGAGTTAACAAAAAAGCCCCAATACATTACATTAGGCAAAATACAATTCTTCTAAAAAAGAAAATATAAAAAATAGATTTCCTCTTTCTGTATCTGTGCAAGCGTAAGATAAACTGCACCTGTCGACCTGGCATATCTACTTTCAACATGTCTTTTTATTAACTCTCCCTAACCGTTTGGTTGTCCCCAGGCTACCTGTAAAGCAGCGGTTTGATTAAATACGTTTTCCTTTTTCTAGACAAATAATCATGTATGGCTTTACTGGTTTCATCTACCAAGAGCTTTTTTGTTTTAAGGAACCAGAGTTTCTTTTTCTTCTTCTTCGTCGATCTGAATCTCACACTACCAAACCCTGAAAGGGCTTAAGTAATAGAATATAGTCCAGAATGCGTTGTGTCGTATTTTCCAGCTTGGCTGCGATATTTGCACCTTTCGGTCCAACACATCCCACTTCAGCAAGCATTTTTTGAGTACCGGGTTAGCATTCCCTCTTCGATCCCTTCTCTTTAGCCAGTCTGCTCTGCTGCAGCCTGTTATCCAGGATCACCGCGTGGAGGTGTAGAAGGGTCTTGGCAGCTATGGTTCGCTGGCCCTGACGCTAGCAGTCAGCTATGGGTCGCTGACCACTGCAGCTCATGCGCTGCTCAGCATTTTGATCCCAACCAGAGTTTCAACTCGCCCATTCTTCTGTATAGTAAGAAACATTCACCTTCAAGAAGACCAGGAACTGGAATTTTGCTGCCAGAGGCAATATGTTCCACACAGCTTTTGAAGTAATTAGTAAGAATTGAGAGTTAATCCTTAATTCCACTCCCAGGTATGACAGCACTTGGAACTCCACAGTCAATTTTATCCCACGAGAAGGAAGAGGAACCGAGATGCTAGGTCAGTCAGGCACAATATATTGACCAGGACGTCCCATCAGGGTTAGGCGCAATATGTTGAACAAGACTACATCTCTTTCCCATGTAGCTTTCCCTGAAAACAGGTGGTTTTCTTGACTTGGATAAATGGACAACTACCTAAAGACTGGAAGAATCCACATATTATCCCTATTCTGAAAGGCAACAAACCCTCAGATGAACTCAAAAGGTATCGTTCCATCTCATTAACATCACACCTTGGCAAAATGTGCAGAAAGAATGGTAAATGCACACCTTTACTAGTTCCTTAAGAGCTAATCAGAAATCCTTTGCTATATACAGGCAGACATCAGAAAGGGCAGTTGCACAGAAGACCAGCTGTATAAAAAATTCACGATGTGTTCCAAAATAATAAACATATAGTAGCCATCTTCTTCGATTTACAATAGGCCTATGATCAAGTATAAAGAAAATGCCTCTTGATGATGACTAGTGTGGATTAGCGGAAAGCTGTATAACTAGCTCAAGTACTTCCTTATTGACCAAAAAATCCAGACAAAGATGAACAATGCAGTCTTTTCTAAAGAAGTCTTAGAGAGGAAGTCTTACCACAGGGCTCTGCTTTGAGCTGCACTTTTTTCCTCATCTACATCAATGACGTGACCAAGCACATCAAAGCTGAAAAAGCCATGTATGCTGCTGATCTGGCAATATGGCAGTCATGAAGATGTAGAAAGTGCAGCACACAGACTAAATGAAGACGCCTGAGAAGACTGCATGAGTATTGCTACATGTGGAAACTGTGAAAAGAGTGTTTACATTATCTTTACCAAGAGCCACAAAGTAGCCAAGAAAAATACAGTCTGAGATTCAACAAAGCAGAAATTGCAGAGAGAGGAATTGCCTACGTATCTTGGAGCCACTCTCGACCAACAGTTCAGCCTCAAGAAACATGTTCAAAATGTTAAAAATTAAGCGCTGAGGAGGCTACAGTCATTGAAGAGGCTCGCTGGCATAGCATGGGGATCAGACAAGCACACTCTGACAGGTTTGTATCTTGAATTAGTACACTCTGCTTTAGAATACAGTAGTGCACTCCTGACAACATGCTCATGGACTAACGTAGAATTACTTGACAAAATACAGAACAATGTCCTGCGCCTTATTGGTAGAAAAATGAGGTCAAAATCCACTGCTGCGTGTGAAATTCACGTGAATTGCATAGATGAAGCCAAGCATTGCACATTAGCCTGGAGGACACCAGAATGTGAGGAAAGAGCACACAAAAATCACTCATCATGGGCAATAAACAACAACAACATACTTTGAGAATGGCACTGGAGATGACTAAACAAATGCAGAAAACAACAACATACTATGAGAATGACACTGGAGATGACTAAACAAATGCAGAAAACATACTTTGAGAATGGCACTGGAGATGACTAAACAAAAGCAGAGAACAATGTAGAACATGAACAAAGTAATAGTTTTTCCTAAGCACACAAGACAAAATCTCATCAGGGATTACCTCTACTAGATTCTTGGTATAGGCCGTCTGTGCATTGTCAAGAGCAAGTTTCTTCATAGCTTCACTGCCTGGAAATATTGAGTACATTCAAATGCCAAAACAATTTGTCAATGTTTGCAAAAGTCAAGGGACAAGAGATTCTGCTAAAAATTAGAAAATAAAACTTTTCTCACTTTGTTCCTTGTTTGAGCTACAGGGAATCTTTTTGTGGGGGCAGAGGACATGGCAACTGGACTCTGCTCTGCATGTTTTAATAGATGACTAATGAGGACTGTGCAACTGGATAATTAATCCTTACTTGATTATTCATTCCTTCCTCTTCTACCCTGGGATGTAGATGTTTGCCAGACTATCCTAGCCACTGTCTTCCTCCTGGTCTAGTTCCAGGTTAGTATTTGGTCCTTCAGTGACTGTCCTACATTGCTACACCAGAGGACTCAGATGTGTGTGCTACGCCCCTAGCAGGACGAGACGATCCGAGGACACTGACATACTGGTCTGCTTCCTTTCAGGATACTCAAAAGATACGTCCATACCCTTACTTTGATTTCATGATGCTTCTAAGACAATAGACTTTATACGGACTCCCAACTGAGGAAGACGTGTTTTTGTCTGAGAAACATTTAGCTACCAACTCACAGCTAAAGGGATTATATTTTCATCACCCCGGGGATGGCTAGTGGGCAAGTGACACAGCTCACAATCTGAAGCTGCTGGGTTCGCTCCTCAATCATAGCACAGGACGTTATCACAGGGAAGCAAACTTTTAGAAAATGCAAAAGGAAGCAGATCCTTTCATAAAATGCATGCCGAAGTCAGATGCACTAGGCCAATAGGTGCAAAATAAAAACATAGTGCAACACACACTGCCTTGAAAATAGAGAAATAAGGTGAACACACACACACACAAATCATAATCTATACATTGCCTGCCAATATGCTAGGAGCCCTTTTACAGCTAGGTAGACTCTAATGTGTAGAGAACCAATTATTGACAAAGTCAATGAAGTTATGTTTTATAGACTTTTGACCTTCAGTACAGGATCAAACCAAAGCCGTGCAGATGCGAGATAAATGAAAACAAATTCCCCTCCTACCCCTCACTAAAAATTATTTTTTTAAATATATTTTTATTATGAATATTTTGTATGTTGTTGTTGAATGCCCACAATGTGTAGGATTACTCTTTTGTGCACCCTGAAAAGGACATTAAGTAGCGGGTTGTCGTAGCTTTCCTCACATCTCGAGCGTGATGATGAAGGTTGACTGGGGTCCTCTAGGCTATTGTGCTATGCTCAGCTTCATCTGCATGTCGCTCACTACTATTGGGATCATGTCAATCCCTCACCTCGTTAGCCAGGCTGCCATGAAAACAGCCCATTTCCAAGTACAGCTACGAGGAAGCCAAGGTGAGTGTCTTGGTCAGTATATTTTGCCTGACCCTAACATGTTTGATCAGTATGTTCTACCAGACCAGTCATTAGTCTTCCTCTCCATTTCGTATGATAGATAAACTCAATTCTGTGCCTTTAAATCTAACTAGATGCAGTACTGCCCAGGACAGTAGGTGAAATGTTGTTTTTTGTTATAAACTATAAACAGTTGGTTTGTCTCATTATCATATTCCGGTTGGTCAGTTCTGTAGTATGTGCTCTGCAGCCGTGGATGGGGTGGGGGGGTGGGGGGGGGGGGTGGGGGCCTGTTCGCTATTACACATTAATGAGTTACAAATTTTCTATTGGTTGTGTCCCGTTCTATAAATAGACGAACACAATTTTTATCTAAATTAGTTTAGTTTAAAATCATTTTTTGCAAATATTGAAAAATATACTTATTAATTGCTCGTCTTGAATATTATAATTATAACAAACAAATCTAGTACATTATGTTGGACTGTTGAGGGCTAACATAGTAAAAGCTAATATGGTTGAGCCGAAAGCAGCAAATATGTACAATTATGACTAACAGTTCATTTGAAATAATTTTGAACAACTCACTGTAGTCATCATCTTCCATTTCATCTTCCAAAACTCCACCAGTGACTTGTCGAGAGCTGATGCCTCTGTTCTTTTCATCCAGTTGACTAAGGATCTTTTCTTTGCGCTCTAAACCCTCCCCTGTGATTTTTCTAGCCATGAAATGAGCATACAGTTCTGTCTGCGTAATTAAGAAGTTCAATTTCCGCTGCTGTCGCTTGGCCTGTGGAGCAAAGAAAATATCAACATTCAGTTTAACGCTTGCTACTAATGTATAATCTTTATTTGCAATATTTTTATAGAACTTTTAGCTTAATTTGTTTAACCTTTACAGCATTACCGAAGCTTAATCACGACGAAACAAATTTACATCCCTTTCCACTGTCGTTGTACGCCGCCATCTCCAGGGCCATCGGTTAAGTGGTTTTGTCAGTGAGCCTAATATGTTTTCGTTGACTATTGGCTTTCAATACCATTGTTGTTTCAATTAATTTATTTCTATTGTTACGGGGTGCTGCCATCGATGTTGACAACTTCCTAGAGGTGATGGTGGGAAATGCTCTATAGCAAGACCTCACACAATGACAGCTTAACAGTTATAAGCACCGCCAAAGGTAGAGTGCAGGTTCTACACTGTTGGGTAGACTAAATAGCAATAGGGAAATGCATGAATCCCAGAGCTGAAACATCCCCGGGCCTAATAAGCCACAAGAAGGAAACCACCCACAAACTTCCTACCAATAGTCAAAGGAAGAAACTCAAAGGAGAACCAGGGAAAACGTGTCGACCACATGGATTTGTAGAACAAAAGGATAGCTTTTCGCACCAGACATCAGGTACTGATCTACCTGATTGAATACCAGATACAGCATACTCTAACCTGGCTCTTCTTTTAGCATGACAAAATGATAAGAATATTGTTTTTTTTCTGAATTGTATAATAAACTTTCTCTGTGCATCGGTTTCCTTCAGCATATTGTCCAGTCTTCTTTGCTTTGATTTTTCATATTATTTGGTAAATCCACATCTTTGTGGTCTCTAGTGATGATCTTGCTTGTTTGGTATTGTCTATGATTCACTTCCATCTAAAAGAACTGGTTTTATGCAATTCGTAAGAGCTCTTTTTCCCATGGCCAAATACAAAGATTTGTTGTATAGAAAGTTATATCCTCACCCCAGATTTAATCAGAGATTTTGAATTTAGATATTTTGTTCTTCAATCTCCCACTACCACGCCCTGAACAGGGCTTTGCAAGTATCAGGATGTAGTCTGGAGAAAGGAATGCGTTGTGTGCCTAGTTTACAACTCAACTGTAATATTTACACCTTTCGATCCGACACAACCGGGCTTCTGCAGTGCAAGATATTTTGTTATATTTACGAATGTCTGAAAGAACCTAAATTGTTTGATTTACAAATGTCTCATGAACTAAACTTGTTTGATTTCCTATTGTCTACAAGGAACTTCATTTATGAATGGCTACAAGTTCCGAATGTGTCAATCAAGATATTTCTGTAATGCTCTACCTACCACACCATTATTCCACACATTTAGCCTTACCTCTCGCAGCTCAATATCTAGCTTGCGTTGCTCCAAAGCCTCTTTTTCAGCCCTCTTTCTGTGCTCCTTCTCTACTTTTTCAAATCGTTTCCAGTAGATAAGCATCTCCCTTGTAAGTCTTCTTGCTCGAGATGGGGTTTCCTTCATGGTCTTCTGGGATTGTAGAGCAGAGCGACGGCACTCTCGCATAGCTTGTGTGGATATCTAATTAGATAATAGGAAAATAGTTTATATAACGGTACATACAATTTTGTATAGTAGGTTGAAGCGCTAGAAAGTGCTGGATAAGGAAAGACACATGGACAGAGCTGGAAGGAAGAGAGAGATGGATAAGGAAGGCATGGAGAAAGTTTAATAAAGAACACATGGAGACAAATGAATAAGGGAGACACAGAGAGAGATGGATAAGGAAGACATGGAGAGAGATGGATAAGGAAGGCATGGAGAGAGCTTAATAAAATAAAGACACGAAAGATGGACAAGGAAGGCATGGAGAGAAAGCCAGAGTTTGATAAGGACGAAATGGAAAGATAATAGATAAGGATGGCATTGATCAGGTCAGGTCAAGTTATCCCATAACCGGTGAGGTCGTTGGGGCACACATGAAGACATCCTCACAAATCCAAGCCATCCCTCTCTGTCAGATGCCGCTGCCTGTGACTCTTCTGGTCGGAGACTGGTCCATTCCTTTATGTTGTCCTCCCATCTGTTCTTGGGCTGGCCTCGTCGTCGTCTGCCATGCACCTTCCCGTGGAGGATCGTATTTGCAAGACCATTTGATCGATATATGACCGTACCAAGTGAGTTTCCTTCTTTTGACAGTTGCCAAGAGATCTTCGAAAGGCCCTATTGCTGTTGTAATTCTATCTCGTATTTCCTCGCTTGTAACTCGATCCTTGTACGTGACGTTTAAAAGTTTTCGGAAACATCTTATCTCCAAGGCCTGTATCCTTTGCTGAAGGTCAGCTGTAACTGTCCATGTCTCACGTGCATAGAGGAATATTGACAGGACCAGTGTATGCATTAATAGGAATATTGACAGGACCAGTGTATGCATTAATCTGATTTTCGTACGTAGTGCTAACCGTTTATCTTGCCAGATTTTGTTAAGCCGTACAAGCGCTGCTATTGTCTGTGCTATTCTGGCCAACACTTCACATTTTGATCCTTCACCACTGACAATCGACCCAAGATATTTAAAACGGTAAACCACTTCGAGCTCCTGACCGTTAGCTTTTATCTTGCTTTTGAAGCCCGTAGCGTTGTTGGTCATTAATTTTGTCTTTCCAGCGTTTATCTCCATACCATAGTCAAGAGCTGTTTCATCGAGTCTTCTGACCCATTCCTGGAGCATTGACAGAGTTGTATAATACATGGAGAGGACTAGATAAGGTTGCGAATTGATGAAACAAATGGTACATGACAAAACGACTGTAATGGTGCAGAAACTAGTGCCCCATAGGAAGTTGAAAGTTTTTGTTATAGATATTTTAAATGACAACTAAAGAAGACTAAGCATTGAATCTGGTATTTAATACAGTATAAAATCTGTCTACAAATTCTAGATACAATTTCTATATCCAGGATGAAAAAACCTGTGGCCCAGACTAACACAAGAGGCACTCTCTAAACACAAAACTCTAAATTAATCATCCTCATTGCTGATAACTACCAACCTTTTTCATGGTTGCTAGCATTTCTTTGCGAGCTGATGCCTTCTGCTTCTGTGCCTACAAAATACGGAAAGATGCCATGGTTAACAAATGTAAATCAAAGAACAAAAAGAGGTGATTTATATTATTAGGGAATCCGCATGTGTAGCGATGTTTCAATTTACATTTTGAATGTACAACAGTTTTTGCATTGATAGTGTTTATGTTTTTGACACCTGGTCTGAAACTAAATTTGTCACAAGTTCAAACATCATCTGTATTATATATAATACTGATCTTGTTTCTAGAGGAACAATATATATAATGATGTTTAATTAACATTTCTGAACTGTGTGTTTTTGCAGTGAATGCGAAGTTGATGACTTTGTATTGATTTCATGGTTGGTTTGTGGTTGTTGGTTTGCCTATGGACTGCTGCTGTTTGGCCCAATGCCATGTAATGGTATCTACACATGCTTGTGAGATGTTTAGTTCCATACAAAGTGTTTCATTTGTCTGGCCTCGAAGGAAGAATTGGTTTCAGAGTTAGTGATTGTTGAAGAGAATGAGGTTAACTTTTTCTTTCTGTAGCGAGTACTGGTCTTGCAAGCAGCACATGATGTGCTGTCTTGTATGGATGTCTGCAGTTGCAGCAGATAGTTTCACATGTTGGGTCAAGCTTGCTTATGTATTATTTTAGTCTGATGTGTTCTGTTATAATAAAGAAGATTGCGTTCTGTGCTAATTAGAAAGATTGTGTTTTGTCCTAATTAGAAACATTGTGTTCTGTCCTAATTAGATATATTGGGTTTTGTCCTAATTAGAAAGATTGGGTTTTGTCTTAATTATAAAAATTGGGTTATGTCCTAATTAGGAAGATTGTGTTCTGACCTAATTAGGAAGATTAGGTTCTGACCTAATTAGAAAGATTGGGTTCTGTCCTAATTAGAAAGATTGGGCTTTGTCCTAATTAGAAAGATTGGATTATGTCCTAATTAGAAAGATTGTATTCTACCCTAAATAGGAAGATTGTATTCTGCCTTCATTAGGAAGATTTCTGCTCCCGGCATTGCATTTTATTGATACTGTTAATTTTAACTATGTAATTTACTAGACATTTCTATCTACATAGCATACTCAACACTCTTTCACCAATCGGTTCTGACATAAATAACTGAAGATGTTTTGCTCTCTACGTGTTGATTTGAGAGTCTATTTTCATCAAACTTGTTCCTACTTCTGCAAAGTTTATTTGTTTTTACACTGTTTAACCCCTCACAGCTCCATACGCCTAGCACCGGATAGCCATATTCTGTAAATTGCTACAGCCAACAAAGACTTCAACATTTGTTTATGTTTTGTCATTTACTTTGTGAAATTTATACATTTTTTTACGGCGCTACAAAATGTTGATTCACACTTTGCAGTAAGAGATGAGTGCTTTAACTGATGTACCGCAGTGACATTCAAAGGTACTTTGTTTTATTTAATATAGTTCGACTAACCCTTGGAATTTCTTTCTTTGCAATTGAAATCCATAGCTTCCTTCGTTTAGCATCAGCTTGTTCTGGGGTTAATTTCTTGGACTTCTTTTCTTTCTTCTCCTGACGCTTGGCTAAGATGGCTTGAAGTACAGATGGGTCAATTTCCTATAATTAACAAGGCAAAATCAGGAACAATGAAATCATATATCTAAAATTTTACACTTTTTATAAAGCTCAAATATGGTTTATAATAACCTTCAAAGGTAAAGGTCAGTCACGTGGCAACAATTGCCATCGGGGATGAAGATAACTCTTCATCTACTAAGCCGTAGCTTATTTGAGGAGATGGGATGGTCAGTTCCCTTCCTTACTTTAATTATCTTCCCCAACTCATACATCAGGTACCCATTTACAGCAGGGTCGAATGGAGGAGTGGTCATACCAGGCATGAACCCCTGCCCTAATTTCTTTATGTCCGTCCGTGAGCTCGAATCCTGGCATGCTTTAATTCCAGTCTAGTAAACCAGCTCACTGTGAACTAGGCTACACGCACCTTCAGTACTCAGCCAATTGCGTACTGAGTACTGGCACTGACCCACAGAGACAAACTTCCACACAAAACTGTTTGAAAGCTTTGAAGAACTTTTATCCAGAAAACTGGACTTTAAAAAAATGTGGCGAATGAGAAATAGAAGACATCCTTCAGCTAAGTCATTTATTTTTCCATTGTTAACTGCTATTCATAAATTCATTGTTCAAGCGCATAGGCTGCAGCGGTCAGTGACCCATACCTGACTGCTAGCATCAGGGCCAGCAAACCAGAGCTGCCTAGACCCTTCTACATCTCCACGAGGTGATCCTTGATAACAGGCTGCAACAGAGACAGTGAACCAGAGCTGCGTAGACCTTCTACACCTCCATGTGGTGATCCTGGATAACAGGCTGCAACAGAGCAATCTGGCTAAGGAGAATGGACCAAAGAGGGAAAGCTAACCCTGTACTAAAAATAATGCCTGCTGAAGTCAGATGTGTCGGACCGTAAGGTGCAAATATCGCAGTCAAGCTGTAGACTACAACACAGCGCATTCCGTTCTCTGGACTACATTCTGCTACTTATAGCCTTTTCAGGGCTTGGTAGCGGGAGATTGAGAATGAACGAAACCAGGATACGCCAATTCAATGTTCAGTCCCAAGCGCTGTCATTGTGGTATTGAGCATGAGTTCACAACTCATAGTTTTAGATACTATATAATGTTGAATTGCTTTCTCACTAGTCTATTTATGAAAGGATGTTAAATTACAAATGTTAAGATCACTCTCAATGGAGGTGTGTGAAATGATATGTCACCAATTACTGTTTGGTGTGCTGCCCATTGACTCACGTTTACTTTTTAAAGAGGCATACTAAGCAGGTTGTATTTTTGATGTATTTTCAATTGATAATATGCTAGTGCCAAAACTAAATTACTAACCTCTCCATCATCATCTAGATTGTGCTCTTTCTTCAATTTCTTGAGTTTTGCTGAAAACATATTATACAATGTATGTATTAATGACATCAATTTGAATGAAAATAAAAGTTAGCTGGTGATGAATTCACTGCATAAAGAGGAAAGATGGTGCACTGCAAAACAGCTGGGACCAAGTGCTGAAATGTTCACATGACAGGTGGTGGTTGAAAGAATGGATGATTGTCAAACTTGTCACACAATGACACATGATGAAGATGTTCTTACTGTACATTGTTATATTAGGTTTTGCAGAAACACTCTAGACAGACCTACAGGTGCTCAGTCTATTTCAGCCAATTGCAAATGGTTTGGATACTGATGGTTCCTGTAGCTTGCAGGTTTTACATATTCTTGCTCCACTGTAAGCGACACATATCTGATTTCAAAACCTTGCAGTATGTTGATTACTTATTTATCACCAAAATGGAAAGCATGAATTAGTGATGGGGTACCGCATCGAAATATGGCTGCAGACCAGTTGAAGTGGAGGGATTTTGTTTATGGATCATGATGAGCAGTGCATGAGCTGCTGCGGTCAGTTACACAAAGCTGACTGCTAGGGTCAGGACCAGTGACCTAGAGCTGCCAAGGCCCTTCTACACCTCCACACTGTGATCCTGGATAACAGGCTGCAACAGAGCAGACTGGCTAAGGAGAAAGGTTCAGAGAGGGAAATTTATCCGGTAATTAAAAATGGGAGCTAAGAATAGTAAGACTGTAATCTGCTATGCATGAGGTGACTAATGATGCCTGAGTGTGAGGCTGGTGACTCTATCCTGTAGAAAATTTAAGCCATAAAAACCTTTATAAATATTGACAAGTCAACATTTAATGACTTGTTTTACAGAGATTTGGAAAGATTTGTTAATGATATATCTAGAAGTAATACTCGTATACTAAAAAGTGAGGCAGAAGATACAGTAAACAAGATGATCTCTTGTGTCAGTCAGCCAGAACTGCTCAAGCCCCTATTCCGCCTCCAAGTGATGGCCCTGAAAACAGGCTGCACCCGTGCAGCCCGGCTAAGAGAATAGGGATCAAAGCAGGAGGGCAGAAACATGGCAACATTGCAGTAAACTACGACACAATGTAACAGAACATCGTTTTCAGGGTGAACAACAAAGAAGTACATTAAAACAAATTAATACACCCCTATTTCTGTTTTAAAAATAAAACACACAGTTGCTATTATACTCATACACAATTCCACTTAGCCGCCATTTACTACTTTCTGTTCAAAATGTATCCGACCTTAATTCTTTTAGCGGAAACAAGTGTGTTGTCCTTCGGCACAGAGCAAAAAGGAATCGTCAACTTTTTCCTGCCCACAGATTGTGTCTGCCTTTCAGTGTTGAGTGTAGTGAGCACCTATCGGGTTTTCACTCACCACGAAATGACAGAAAGAATTGAGCAATGGTGTTGCTTCAAATTTTGCCAAAAGCTGGGTGATATTCAAGTGGAAATTATTCTAACAATGGCATGAACATCACACAAATTAAGGAGTGGTACAATCGCTTCAAAGATAGCCGCACATCAGTGGAGAGCGAATCACGTTCCGGTAGGCCCCCATCAAGCCGAAATGACAAAGCCATTGCCCAAATACGGACCTTTTTTCTTATAGAACCGTCACGTTACCATCCGAGAACTTGCGGATAAGGTGGGGATAAGCATTGCTCCATTTTGAGCAAGAATTGACTACGTGAAATTTGTGCCAAAGCTGCTAACGATGGAGCAGAAACAACTTCATCTGGAGCTGCATCTGTGGTGAGTAATTAGTCTATTAATACGACACAGAAACTAAGCTGCAGTCACCACAGTGAAGACAGTCATCATCACCGAGACCGAAAAAAGTGAGGCAGATGCGCAGCAATGTCAAAGTTATGTTGAACATTTTCTTTGACTCCTATGGGGTTGTGCATCACAAGTACACACAACAAGGTCAAAACATTACCAAAGAGTACCGCCTGGAGGTCATCTGTCGCCATCGTGATGCTGTTCTATGCAAACGATCGTATCCATGTGGACAACTGGAACTTGGCAGTTCCAACATGACCATGCAGGCGCCCATTCTTCACATCCGATTCAGACTTTCTTGGCCAAACACAACTTTCTTCTGGTTCACCAGGCTCCCTCTTCTTCTTCTGCGTTCGTGGTCAGTCTCTCGCTACCAATCTCTGGAGAACGGAATACGTTGTGTCGCTAGTTTGCATATTTGCACCTTACGGTCCGAGACATCCGTCTTCTGCAGCTCTCCAGGCTGAAAAGGACCCGATTTGTGTCATGAGAAAATATTATGCAGAATGGGACGACCCAGCTGTACCCCACTCCCAAAAGAGGCCTTCCAGAAATTCTTCCAACAATGGCGAGACCACTGGGAGAATTGTGTGGAATCCCAAGGACAGTACTTTGAAGAGGATTAGGGTTTCAAACCTCTAGGTGAGAAATGATATTCTTCCAACCATAAGGTCGGGATCAAGATGCTGAGCAGCGCATGAGCTGCAGTGGTCAGCGACCCATAGCTGACTGTTAGTGTCAGGACCAGCAAACTAGAGCTGCCAAGACCCTTCTACATCTCCATGAGGTGATCCTGGATAACAGGCTGCAGCAGGGCAGACTGGCTAAGGAGAAGGGATCGAAGAGGGAATGCTAACCCGGTACTCAAAAAATGCTTGCTGAAGTCGGATGAGTTGGACCGAAAGGTGCAATTTCGCAGTCAAGCTGTAAATTATGACATAACACATTCTGTTCTTTGGACTACATTCTGCTACTTAAGTCCTTTCAGGGTTTGGTAGCGGGAGATTTGAGAACGAACAAAGCCAAGCCAACCTTAAGGTCGAATACTTTTTGAACATACCTAATAACATTGAACGGCTCCAATGTTTTCAGCGCAGTAAAGGAACCTAAAATCCTGCTGGTATTCTGGAAAAAAAATAACAACTGACAAACAAATAACACACCTTTAGCTTTCTTTTCTTGCTTCTTCTGTTCTTTGGCCATTTTCTTCTTGTGGCCTACGATGGACCTGCTGTGCTCAGGATATTTATCATAGTTTGACAATAAACCAGTGCTGTAATACTGATATTGGTGAAGCTGTTAAAAAAAAAAAAAGTTGCATTTACTTTTAACAATTCTCTGCCAAAATTTAGAAGATAGAAAGATCAACTAATTATGTTTATTCAAAATGCTTAATTGTTACGGTGAACTTGTTGAAAAGATAAACAATTTTTTTTTATCATATCACAATACAATGCACAGAGTTGCTGGACAAAAAGTATCTTTTTATGGATTGCCTTATAAGAGACTATGTGCCAGAAAAAAGACTGCCATTTTGTTTTATGTTAAATAAAACACCACAATGGTGTGGAAGTCCGACATCAATGAAGAAGTACCATTACAACTTAAAGCTATTTAAATAAATTTGTGTAAGAAATTATGTAAGAACAAACACGTCAGGTCAGATCATCCCATAACCGGTGAGGTGGCACACATGAAGACATTCCCACAACCCCACTCCACCCATCTGTCAGCGGCTGCCGACCATGCTTCCTCTAGTCGGAGATTGGTCCATTCTTTTATATTGTCCTGCCACCTTTTCTTTGATACGAGCTCTTCATTGTTCGCCTTGTAGATGATAGTAGATGACACTCAAAGTGTTCATATACGATATTAAAATAATGAAATCTATTACAAGGGGACAGCGTGGGCTAGTGATTAAGTGACACGGCTCACAGCTTGAAGGTGCTGGGCTTGCTCCCTAATCACAGCACTGGCCATTACCCCGAGGAAGTATACCCTTAGAAAATGCAGGAGGAAGCAGACCCTTACATAAAATGCATAACGAAGAGGGATGCGTTGGGCTGACAGATGCAAAATAAAAACATAGTGCTTGAGGAATAGAGATTAAATAGCGAACGCAAAGAAAAACATTTTTTTTAAAATCAAATCTATTATGATCAGTTATAAAAGACAAAGAATTGTTTGATGCTTTCATAACATAGTTAAAAAAAAAAAAGGAAAGATTCCATCACGCCATGTGGCACATAGGAAATATGGTGTTAAGCCCATATTATTTTGTAACCCACGGCACATAGTGGATGATGTGGTCAGCTTCACAACGGTCACCTTTAGTTCCCGGACTGAACCGGTAATCTATTTAAGACTGGGTCGACCCGGGATCCATTGCGGTCTGAATATCCATTTCCACCTCAACTGGGGAAACAAACCAAGCACCACTCAGATGTGAAGCCAACTCGCTATCCACTGCTCCCTCGTAACATTGTAGCCTCTTCCAAAGAATGGAGTGTGTCAAAAACCCTGCCCTGTAGAACCAATATGCAAAGTAAATAGTTTTTATTCCTTCATTGAAAGATGTAATCAATCATGACGCTCACTGACCACTTAGTTCGTATTGTACAAGGATTTTTTTTTAAAAAGGAGACAGTGAAGGAAATGTACCTCAGGATCTTGATAGAACCTTCCCCTGTGTTTTCGCATATGCTTGTGCATGCTGAGCATAAAGTGAAGGTCTTCCACTTTCATAGGTTTGTCATCATCATCATCTGATGAAGTATCACTGAGCAGAATATTCTGGGGAAAAATGTTCAGTTGCTGGCATACATGTTATGTAATTGTAGATAAATTTACTTTTATGTTAATTAGTCGCTCTTATTATATCAAAGGATGTAATGGTATTCTACCTCATCCTTAATTAATCTTACGACATGTCTAGCAAGTTACAGTTCTTCATTACCCTTTTGCATTCCAGCAACACACGGCAATAAAAAAAGCGAAGGTACCGTCTACATGATGTGTAAACATATTGGCAAAATGATTTTAGTCCCATATTTACTAGAGGTGATGTGGTCAGCATCATGACAGCTGCCTTTTCTTTTCTTCCTAGACTTGCTCTGGTACCCAATTGTTTTAGGCTGGATCGACCGCAGAGCCATTTGCGATATACACAAAAATGTCTTGCATCAATTGGGGATTAAACCTAGATCACTCAGCTGGACAGCACTAATCACTGCAAGTTTGAAATGTTTTGTTTGTTTCCCACTCTGACTGAAAGATTATCCAATTATTGAGGGTGATGAAGTTAAGTTGCTGGAATAGATTTTTCTGATGTAGATCCATTTAATTTGTTTATTTAGAAAGTAATAAATGTTTGTAAGAGAAACAACAGTTATGACGATCGTGTAAGAAACACTATCAGTGTTCTGTGGCAATTTTTCAATTTCGAAGGTCCAGATTACCATTGAAATTGGTATGTCTAAATGTTTGTGCTGTTTTTTATTTTCACCTTCTTCTTGTATCTTAGAAACTAACACATACATAACAAAAGCAATAACACCAACAAGTTCGCTATTCATTTATATCTCTACACACCAACAAATCATATCTACCAACAATCAAATTAAAAAAAAGATACAGGCTCTCAAAATCAACAACCTTACAAAAAAACGTGAAGCCCTGAAAAATAATTTTGTGGCAGCGGAAATTGTCATTTTTAAAATGATTGTAAAGGTTAAATTTTAGGAAATTCTAGCGCATCTCTGCTTTCGTCTTCTTGGACCATGTGAAGCACAGAGCCACCACTACAACTGGCCATATAACAAGAAGCCTGTTTTCAAACATCTGCAGTTTCCAACCATATCAATTGCATTGACTCTATTCTTGGTATCAAGATACTGCAGTGGTCAGCAACCCATAGCTGACTGCTAACATCAGGGCCAGCGAACCATAGCTGCCAAGACCCTTCTACACCTCCATGTGGTGATCCTAGATAACAGGCTGCAGCAGGGCAGACTGGCTAAGGAAAAGAAATCGAAGAGGAAATGCTAACCCGGTACTCAAAAAATGCTTGCTGAAGTCGGATGAGGTGCAAATATCGCAGCCAAGCTGTAAACTACAAACACAATGCATTCCGTTCTCTGAACTACATTCTGCTACTCAAGCCCTTTTGGGGTACCACACTCAAGTGACACTTTGCATACACACATATCACATATATATAGATACTGAGTATATGAATACACCGAAAAAGTGACCGGAAAAATGCAGTGGTGACAAAATATACATATTCAATTAAATAAAAAAAGAAAGATAAAGGAAAGGACTGATGATAGCATGAAGCACACATTTTTAAAAAAGTGCAAAATAATGGAACTCAATTTTTCAGTGACCAATAAAGTCTGATGAAACACTTTATGCCCTAGGCATCAGATGGTAAAGATCAAGAAGATAGCAAGTCACAATTTTCAAACAGGCCACTGTTGACTGAAAAATAATATGTTCAAGAAATTACAAATCGGACACACAGACATATGCACTTTGTAAGGAGAACAAACAAATGGAGGAAAATGTTCTTTAGGTATGCTGGCTCCATGAGAGTAACAAAATGACCCCCTAGAACACAAATTCTAGAAAAATGTTTCCTAAGAAGGAACACCAAGTTTATTAGGGAAATACACACAATTATTTTAGAGTGAACGACGAAGAAGCTAAAGAAAAACATTAATAAACTACAACATATTGACAATTTTACAAACCCACAAAACTCAGCAGCATAAGTTCTTACCCTTATCCAACGCCGACTTTTCTTAACCTTGCTAAAGTTGTAAAGTCTAGTCTTGTCTGCTTTTCTTTCTACAAATATTGAAAAATATAAACTGATTAATTCAAACTATCACATAAACTAAACTGCAAGCAAATGTAGTGGTTAAGTGGTCAATTTTGTTATCGTTGTCAGTTGTTGTAGGAATGCCGACAATGGGTAGATTTACTCTTTTGCATTCCCTAAAAAGGATGTTTAGTGGTGATTTGTTGTGGCTTTCCTGTCACCCCAAGCAGGCTGATGAAGGTGGACTGGGGTCTTCAGAGCAAGAGATAGACAAAGAAAAAGATTAACAATGTTAATTCTTTACAGCTTCTATCGCCCAAAAAGCACTAGTTACCCAGAAGATGCCCATACCGACTCCTAAACACATGCATTATATTCTATCATTTAGTTTTATGAATTTCAGATTTTGACATCACCTACAAGATTGCTGACGATTCGAGCATGCATAAGTTGTTGACTGCTATAGAGTTATTTCCCATAGGTAGACATTTAACAATGTGGTAAAGTTAAAAAGTTGACGAATTTAGTACAAGGAAAGTGGGACTTCAAAGACCCAAGAAATCATTTATTATTTGATCAGACTAATGACCAAGCAAGAGAATTACATGACATTCAATACATGTCATATTCAGACTTTGATTGTGACATAGAATAACATTGGTAAGTCTATAGAGGAATTTAAAGCAGAAATATTCAGGCCATTGAGAGTATACATTTTTGTTTGTTTGTTGTAGTGGTGTGGGGACCTTCCACATTAATGATATTTAAAGTTTCATGTCATAGATAGTTTATTATTTGTCTTAGGAACATTATTTTCCTCAATTATTATTTTATTTTATTTTGGAAAAAAAACTATTTGTTATACATAGTCGCAGTTCCCCACTAGGGCCGCACGCCAATGAGATTGAGAGATGGCCTGCACCATGTCTTTGGAACGTCATGGTACTCCAAGGCAAAGGACAGGCACATATTCAAGCAGCTTATGGATACCTGGCATCAGGCAACCTTGAATACCAGGATTCAAGTATTTAAATCTTGTGACTGATCTCAGGAATGGAAGTAAATGCTGTAATGATGATATCACTATAACAATGAAAAGGCTGATCTTTGTTACCATATTTAGAAATTGAGATGCCATTGACAACTTTGCTGTCCTCGCTGTCTTTCAGGCTAGATTTGAAGATGTCTGTCTCTGTTTCTGATGGATCACTTTCATCTCTGAAAATATGAAGCAGGATACAGAAATGTTACATCATAACTCTGCTAAAATGATACTTTGTTTTGTCCCTTCCTGGCTTCTTAAGAAGCTAAGGGACATAACTGCATGGTAGCTTTTTTTTGAGGGTTTGATTAAAATTTTGACTTTCTGGACTGCACTGGCAAAGGTACGCTCCTTTCCGTCCGACACTGTAGTCCTTTGGACGATATCAGGATGCATTGGCTATTGTATTGATGCATGTTTGTATCTGTTTGTAATGTGTGTTTCTATATGGCAGTTTTGCAGTACAGTAGTTTTGCCAATCATTTCTGTATGTGGAGAAGTGGGTCATAGTGAGAAAAATCCCAGATATGCCTTGTCAAACTGGACACAAAGTGATTTTGAACCTGGTATGTTAGGATTGCAAACCAAGGTTGCCCTCGATTTACACCACACACCTCCCCAACTGTAGTCCTCTAACCAGAAACCTGAGCAAAAAGCACATTATGCGATCTTCCAGGGAGTGGTTTCTGTAAGAATATATTTTATATTTTTAGGTTGTTTTAATCGTTTCATGTCTTGCAGGAAGTCTGTGAGAAGTCAAAGACTAGGGAGCTAATACTTCATGAAATTGAATATGCCAGGTCAAGAGGTGCAGATACCACATCCTAACTGCAAAATGCGGCACATAGTATATTAATCATGTAGCATGTCCTTTGCAGAACGTTGCTCTCACAATACCCTCGATCTCAAGGCGGAACTCCCGCCTCTGTCACCGTCGTCTTCAGGACCTCTGTGATCTTGTGTTCTTCTTCTTCATCGTACGCAGTCAGACAGTAACCATTATTTTTTCGAAAAAAGCGGCGGTCATCCTGAGGCTGTCGACACTGCCATATAGCTTGTCTTGTGTTGCCACTGGTGATGGCCACATCTGCTCTCTCTGATCCTCGTATTTCGGGCAGTTCTGCAGCAGATGGTCAGCGGTCATTTTCCCGGTACCACACGGGCATCCGTCGGTACCACCTATCTTCAATTTGTTGAATAGGTGGTACCTCAGTCTATTGTGGCCAGTGCGAAGTCTGAAGACAACAACCTGCTCTCTTCTGTTCAACTGGTAATAGGCATCGTTTTTGGTGTAACCAGTATGTTCGGTTTCCCATTTGGTCATGTATCTGGCTTTAATAAGCCGTTTTGACTCTTCGTACGTCATACTGGTATCTGTTTGTGGTAGTCTTGCACCTTCTTTTGCCAGTCTGTCTGCCTCCTCGTTGCCTTGGATGTTGCAGTGTGATGGGACTCACTGTACCACTACCCTTTTTGGTGCGGACTGCTGGCATAGTTGACAGAGTACTGCTCTTAAGTCATTAAGCTCAGTGTTTTTCTGGCTTTTTAGCGCTGTGACTACGGCCAGAGCATCTGTAAGCAGGACTGTATGGATTTCATTTTCTTTATGTGTCACCATTTCTTCCACTGCCGCCCTCAGTGCCTCTAACTCCGCTCTGAAATTGCTTGTGTACTTACCAGTAGCGAATGACAGTGTTATTTTTCTGCCATTTGGTAGGTTCAGGAATGCTCCTGCCCCTCCATTCTGTGTAGTGTTTGTTACAGAACCGTCGGTGTATGCATGGGTCCAGTCCATGCTTGGGTAGTTTTTCGATATAAAGCTTAGGGTAGTATCTCTCCTTTCTTTTCAGTCTGGCAGTTTTTGTTTCCAATACCTGGTATATTTTCTACCACCTCTGGAAATATATCCTGCCTCCAGGTAGGTTTTCGTACAGTAGTGATGGGCTTTGGTGTTCTTAGTGCGTTTATGGGATCTACGTGCATCTTTGCTTTGGCTATTTTTGCAAAGTTTCTCCGCTTTAGTTTCCCATTTCCCAAATTGTTTAGTCTCTGGTGCATTGGATGGTCAGTCAGTCTTCGGAGTTTCTCTGACTGCAGCTGGGCACTGCAGTCTCTTCTATCGGTCATGGATTGCAGTTTTGTAATCTTTTCAACTTCTACAATTGGCGTTGACTTCATGCCTCCTGTTATAACTCTCATGGCTTGGTTTTGAAGTTAGCTAACTTTGTCGAAGTTTGCCTTTGCTGCTGTTGTCCATGCCGCAATGCCATACTCGAGAACTGGTCTCACTCTTCCAGTGTACAGTTTCTTTAGTATACTTTCGTCTGCTCCCCAGCTTGTGCCAGCAAGTTTCCTTATGATTGCCATTCTTTCTCTGGCTCTCATTCGGTTTCTCTCGATCTGACTTTTCCATGTCATGCGCCGATCAAATGTGACTCCCAGATAGTTTGGGTTGTCGTTTGGCTGCAGGAATTTGCCGTTCAGACTTAATTTGGTGTTTTGGGGTTTGATTGTGAGCGAGAATATTGTGCATGTGGTTTTCTCCTCGTTTATTTTGACCAGCCATGAGTTCGCCCACTCTTCCAGCGATGTTAGGGCCTGCTGCATCCGATTTCTTGCTACGGTGAGATTCTTTTCAGAGGTCCACATAGCCAGATCGTCTGCAAACATTGAGCTATGGACTCTTCTTGGTATATTCTCTGTAATGTCGTTTATATACACCAGGAAGAGTGTGGGTGACAGTACTCCCCCTTGGGGTACTCCCTGTTCGAGTGTCACCTTTTTGCTCATCTGCCCTTGTACTTGGACTCTGGCCGTTCTTTTTTTTGAGGTAGTGGTTGATCCACTTGTATATTCTCCCACAAACTTCACTTCTCCTTAGCTTGTCTTTCCAGACTTTGTCAAATGCCTTTTCCAGGTCCACCCAAACCGCTACTGTGTGTTTCTGTGCCTGGTAGGCATCTTCTATTTCCTGGGCTATGAGGATGACCTGGTCCTCAGTGGATCTGTGCTGTCTAAAGCCGGCTTGCTGTGGAATTAGTATTCATTTTTCTTCCAGATGCCACATCAGTCTGGTGTTTATCATACGTTCCATCAGTTTGCCGACACAGTTCAGTAGGCTGATAGGCCTGTATCCATTTGGATCTGTTTTGTCCTTTCCTTTCTTTGGTACTGGTACAAGTGCTGCGTCTTTCCATGCCTGGGGTACAATACCCCTTTTCCAGCTTTGGTTCAGGACTGATAGCAGTTTCCTCTTCGCTGTTTGGCCCAGCCCCATCAGCATTTCGTTTGTTATCCCGTCTTTTCCGGGAGATTTCCTTTTCTTTAATGTTCTCATGGCCTCTTCCATTTCACTCATTGTTAATTTGGCCATCATATGCTCTTCTGGTGCCGTATTGATGTTGTCGTGCCCCTTTTGCTCTTCACTAATGTCTGTATGCCTATCTGCAGGGACCTCGATGTGGTTTGCTTTGGCATAGTGTTCTACAAAAGCATTTGCTGCTTTTTTTCCAGTGAGCAAGTTTTCGCCCTGCTTGATGGTAATTTGTTTGTTTGAAGGGGTTTCGTCATTCATGGCTCTGACTAGCTTCCATAGCTTGTTCCCTTCTTTGTCTAGGTTGAGGCTTTCAGTTTTGTTTTTCCAGCTCTCTCTTGCTGTTTGGTTTAGAGTGTATTTGTATTTCGCCGTGGCGGCTTTGAGGGCGATATTTGCCTCCATAGATTGTTCTCGCTCTGCCATGTTCCTAGCATTTGTGACTGCAGATCTTGTGTTCATCTTCTCCTTGATCCGCTTCTGTCCCGCTTTCCAAGCACCATACCCTCCGGTTTGTATCATTGTATTTTACATTAAAATAAAGCGAAACCAAAGAAGAAGGGTGTAACTAAATGCAATGAGAATGCAAACAAATAGTCTGATCATGTTGTGTAATAGTACTCACAAGCTGTCAATATTTTCTGAGATGGCACCCTCCACATATTTCATGAACGGCTCCAAGTTGAGAGCTGCTTCCAACTGCTGAATGTGCAGTGGCTTGGCAAGCTGACGTCCATAGTTGTGCTCTACGGCTGGTGCTTCTGTCAAAGACATCGTGAAGACTGGGTTGGGGGAGTTGGGTAAAAATCAAATTATTTCTGTACATTACAAATTTCTATAGAACTAAATGTATGATATTATATTATTAATTAAGTCAGCTGATAAACAGCACATTAGAAGACATGTCGCATCTGAAATTGGGAGACAAAATCAGTCCTGTGACCAGAGACATCCTCTTTTTGGACATACAGAAAGAAAACGACTGAAATCGAGAAAATGTTTTCTGCTGACTCTGCAGCCTGAGCCCCAAGACAATCCACATAGAAAAGTGGCGCCAAAAGAATGGTGGGGGTTGGGTGGAGATTAAAGACGAACCATCCATTTACTACGTGGAGATCTTTGAACAGGTTATGAATAGGTGTGTCCAGATGTGGGGCTAACCTTAAAAAGTGGGGATATGCAAAGGATGAATATTGCGAATGTAGGGCCGTCCAGGACCCTGAACGCTTGATTATATATGATGCAAGAATCCTGTACAGTGGAGGGCCTGATGGTAACAAATGAAAGAGTACTGATAGTGGCTGGTTTTTGTGCGAAGACTATGTGAGGTTGCCAGACACAGAAAGTAAGTAACTGCACATTTGCGTCTAATATTTGTTACCACTACCAAGACACAGAAGCAGAACATTACGATTGAAATGAAATGTCTGAGAAAAGTCAGCAATGTCACTAAGAGAGACAGAATATAATAACATCATAAATACAGTGTCAAATTTTTAGCAAGACAGAAAATAAGATGGTTCAGTTATCTCATGAAATTACAAAGTGATCAAATGCCATTTAATGTATATAAATGACATTACAGAGAATATACCAAGAAGAGTTCATAGCTCAATGTTTGTAGACGATCTGGCTATGTGGACCTCTGAAAAGAATTTCACCATAGCAAGAAATCGGATGCAGCAGGCCCTAACATCGCTGGAAGAGTGGGCGAACTCATGGCTGGTCAAAATAAACGAGGAAAAGACCCCATGTACAATATTCTCGCTATCATCCAAACCCCAAAACACTAAATTAAGTCTAAACGGCAAATACCTACAGCCAAACGACAACCCAAACTATCTGGGAGTCACATTTGATCTGCGCATGACTTGGAAAAGTCAGATCGAGAGAAACCGAATGAGAACCAGAGAAAGAATGGCAATCATGAGGAAATTTGCTGGCACAAGCTGGGGAGCAGACGAAAGTATACTAAAGAAACTGTACACTGGAAGAGTGAGACCAGTTCTCGAGTACGGCATTGCGGCATGGACAACAGCAGCAAAGGCGAACTTCGATAAAGTTAGCAAACTCCAAAACCAAGCCATGAGATAACAGGAGGCATGAAGTCAACGCCAATTGTAGAACTTGAAAAGATTACAAAACTGCAATCCATGGCCGACAGAAGAGACTGCAGAGCCCAGCTGCAATCAGAGAAACTCAGAAGACTGACTGACCACCCAATGCACCAGAGACTAAACAAATTCGGAAGTGGGAAACTAAAGCGAAGAAACTTTGCAGAAATAGCCAAAGCAAAGATGCACGAAAACCCCATGAACGCACTAACAACACCAAAGCCCATCCCTATTGTACGAAAACCTACCTGGAGGCAGCATATATTTCCAGAGGTGGTAGAAAATATACAAGGTATTAGAAACAAAAACTGCCAGTCTGAAAAAGAAAGAAGAGATACTACCCTGAGTTACATTACGGAAAACTACCCAAGCATGGACTGGACCCATGCATACATTGATGGTTCCGTAACAAATACAACACAGTACGGAGGGGCAGGAGTATTCCTGAGCCTACCAAATGGCAGAAAATTAACACTGTCATTCGCTACTGGAAAATACACAAGCAATTTCAGAGCGGAGGCAGGGGCACTGAGGGCGGCAGTGGAAGAAATGGTGACAGGTAAAAGGACTGAAAGCCCATCACACTGCAACATCCAAGGCAGACAGACTGGCAAAAGAAGGTGCAAAACTACCACAACCTGATACTAGTATGACATACGAAGAGTCAAAACGGCTTATTAGAGCTAGATACATGACCAAATGGGAAACCGAACATACTGGCTACATCAAAAACGATGCCTATTACCAGTTAAACAGAAAAGAGCTTTTCGAAAAAATAATGGTTACCGTCTGACTGCGTACGAAGAATAAGAAGAACAGAAAAGAGCAGGTCGTAGTCTTCAGACTTCGCACTAGCCACAATAGACTCAGGTACCACCTATTCAACAAATTGAAGATAGGTGGCACCGACGAATGCCCGTGTGGTACCGGGAAAATGACTGCTGAGCATTTGCTGCAAAACTGCCCGACATACGAGGATCAGAGAGAGCAGATCTGGCCATCACCAGTGGCAACACTAGACAAGCTCTATGGCAGTGTCGACAGCCTCAGGATGACGGCTGCTTTTTTCGAAAAAATAATGGTTACTGTCTGACTGCGTACGAAGAAGAAATGCCATTGCATATCAATAACACGAGATCTGGTTCCAGAGCATGAGTAAGACCACATGACTGATGGATAATTGACATAACACAGGTTTAAATGGTAGACGCAACACACATGACCCAAGAGCTTCAACTACCCATGCTTAACGGCATAAGAGGCCACAACAAAGCAGAAACAAGATTGTGTACTTAACAACTTTTGACGCCATCACACAAATTTGTTAGACATTGGAAATGTTAAATAAATTATATTTTTAAAAGAATATTATTACACTATTATCATTAAATTTTTGGGAACTAACTTAGACGAAAATGCAGAAACAATCCAATACGTTAATACCAGAATTAACAAGGCTAGATTTGCTTTCAACTCTCTTTGCCCAATGTGGAACTCTGCACCATTCTCCGTGGAGAATAAGATTATGCTGTTTAACACAATGTAAAGTCCTGTTATATGGCTCGGAGACATGGCACGTATTACATCCAGACTGCAGACCTTTGTTAACAAGTGTCTCTGGCACATAGTTCATGTTAGATGGCCAAAGGTTGTTGTTGTTTAATGCCCACAATGAGTAAGTTTACTCTTGTGCGCCCTGAAAAGGACGTTTAGTGGCGGTTTGTAGTAGCTTTCCTGACATCCCGAGCGTGCTGATGAAGGTAGGCCGGGGTCCTCCATGGAAGAGAGACTGTGGTCTTGGTCAGTGTATTGACTCCGACGACACGTCCTGGTCAGTATTTTGTGCCTGGCTGGACTAGCGCCTCAGTTCCCCAGAGGTAATGGCAGATATATAGATGTATGGGAAAGAACACGACAACAAATCAATAGAGGAAATTGGGGAGAGAAAGTGGGGATGGAAAGGAGATACTCATAAAGAAGCCGGACAGTATAACAAACATGTGCTAGATTGGAACCCATAGGGTAAGAGATGAGTGAGAAGACAAGAAACACCTGATGACGTAATTTGGCAGTATCATTCTTCATCGTTCGTTCTCAATCTCCCACTACCAAACCCTGAAAGGGCTTAAGTAACAGAATGTAGTCCAGAGAACGGAATGCGTTGTGTCGTAGTTTACAGCTTGACTGCGATATTTGCACATTTCGGTCCAACACATCCGACTTCAGCAAGCATTTTTTTAGTACCGGGTTAGCATTCCTTCTTCGATCCCTTCTCCTTAGCCAGTCTGCCCTGCTGCAGCCTGTTATCCAGGATCACCGCGTGGAGGTGTAGAAGGGTGTTAGCAGCTCTGGTTCGCTGGCCCTGACGCTAGCAGTCAGCTATGGGTCGCTGACCACTGCAGCTCATGCACTGCTCAGATGCGCTCGGCAGTACCATTACTAAGGACTTCAAGAGTGTCCTGCAGGTAGTATGAAGGTGCGGTGGAGCCACATATCAAAGTAGTCATTTAAAGATGGCCACTAGTGGCATACACCAAAGAAGAGAAGTGTTGTTATCTGTTCTTTCAGAGCCAAAAGTGGTAAAACCTATCAAAATTCCTCTTCTTCATATGCTTTCAGATAGCAATTTGAATATATCTAAAGAAAGCAGTAGTTAGTCTGAAGCTATTGGAGTAGGAAGTTTCAACATCGTGTAAGTTCTGTGACTGTTCTCATTCAGGCAGTGACACCACAGTTGATTGTAGCAGTTTAACGCATCAAGATGAAAAATTGCAGTGACTATGAGTCGCACTGCTAGACATCAGTCAAGATTCAGTACACCTCATACATGATGTGCTCCAGTTGAACTTGAATCCAACATAATGGAAGCTACACTGAAAAATTATATAGTTGTGCAACTTTTTGTTAAAAACTTTTTAAAGAAGAACAAATGTAAGGTTTTAATTTAAAGTACCATGTATGTATAAAACAAATATCCTCTAATTGGATCCTGAAACCAATTACTTCTGAGGAAAGAACAGTACCACTCACATCCATGCATGCCATAAAAGGCTACAGAATTGCACATGGTGCTAGCAACCTCATTATTTAAAATAAACAGCTACAGAAACCGCAACTGCTAGACTACACAAAGGGCTTTCACACAGAGTTCAGTAGAGGATCAATTCAGTGGTGGTTGTATGCTTACTCAAAGAGTCGTAGTACAGTTGGTCCCATCCCACTGTAACATGTAATGCAATGAGGAGGCAGACAAACTGGCAAAAGAAGGTGGAAGGTTACATTACCGTGTGACTTGCAAATAGTCCGAATGGTTTATTTAGACCAGATACATGGTCAATTGGCAAACAGAGCATACTGGCTACACAAAAAATGATGTTTATTACCAGGTGAACAGAAGAAAGCAGGTGGTGGTCTTCAGGCTCTGCATAGACCACATGAGACTGAGGTACCATCTATTCAATAAAATGAAGATTGGTGCTACTGACGAATGCATCTGTGGTACTGGGAAGATGACCCCTGAACATCTGCTTCAAAATTGCCCGACATACGAGGACCAGAGAAAGCACATGTGACCATCACCAGTGCCAACACTAGACAAGCTCTATAGCAGTTTCGATAGTCTCAGGATGACCACTGCTTTCTTTGAACACATTCAAGTCTATGTCTGACAGCGTACGAAGAAGAAGAATTTCATAGAAGTAGATGAGGAAGAGAAAATAGACTTGCTGAAGTCAACCTACATTTTCAAAGTTTTCTACATGATAATCAACTTCTGAAGGCACCGTTGCAGGTTTCTTTTCCGTATATTTCTGGTGTTATTCACTATTTTAGGTGGCCAATCCAGCTGACACAAGAATTGGTGCTGAAATTAAACATATGAATATCAAGAAAATAAGAACACAAGGAGAGCCGTAAACTATCAATATATTTTCAAAAACAGCACTTACAGTACAAATTGTCACAATATATTCTTTTTCACTCCAGTAGGAGCATGGGAGCACCACAACAGTTGTTTATATTGCAGGAAGCACCTGTTACAGCATTCATAACAGGGGTGTGTGCTGGCACTGACACGCTTTAGCAAGATCTTTGCAGCAATGCTCACTGATGCTGTCACTACTGGCAGTGGCATGCATATCAGGTACAGAATGCGGCGTCAACTGTTCATCACGAGGTGCTTAAAACCCTACACCAAGGTGAGTGAGTCCATAATCCTAGATCTATTCGCGGACAATTGCACCATTAACACTTGCTCAGAAAAAGATATGCAGTCCACCATGATAGGGTTTTCAGTGGCATGCAGTAACTTTGGTCTCAAGATCAACCCTACGAAAACAGGTTTTCTTTCAGCCTGTCCCTGAGGAGCTGTACATCGAACCAAACTTTACTGCACAACACCAATGCCTCCAAACAGTCACTAGCTTCACCTATCTGGGCTGTACCCTCACTAAAGAGGCGAATATAGACTGTGAGGTCAATAAATGGATTGCTAATGTGAGCTCTGCATTTGGGAGAATCCAAGCAAATGTCTGGAACAACAAGGCATCACCAAGGTAAGTGTGTATCATGCTGTAGTGTTGTCTACTCTGCTACATGCCTGTGAGACATGGACAGTGTATAGCAGACATGCCAGAGAGCTCAATCGATTTCACTTGAGCTGTTTGCATAGGCCACTCAGAATCAGAACAAAGTGCCCAACTCTGAAATTCTTAGAAAGACTAACATGTTGACTATCCATACACTTCTGCAAATAGCTCTGCTAAGATGGACAGGATAAGTTCGCATGCGCAAGCATCTGTTATATGGTGAGCTCATAATAGGTAAACGCTCACCAGGTGGCAGGAGTACGCTACAGAGACTCCATGAAGGTGCCTCTGAAAAGCTTCAATATGGATGTTACCTTTAGAACTGTACCACCTGGGACGCTAATATCACCGAAGGTGCTAAGATCGCATAGAGAGTATAGCCATCGCGGAGCCTCATCGAAAGTGTGCTGCCCAAAAATACAAAATGCACAATGACTCAATAGCCTGTTCCCCACATGTGTGCCCTGAATGTAGCAGAGTATCAAATTCCAGTATTGGTCTTTCAGCCATAAGACAACACATTTCGCAGAAACAGTCTGATGCTGTTGCCATCTTCACTTGCGATGGACAAATATTATTATTATTGCGCCTGTCATGTGTAATCTTTAATAGATAGTTTTTGTGACACTTTGTTTTATATGAGGTTGCCAGCTCAGTGCAGAAACATACTTAGTTGCCTTATAGAACAAAGGTATAGTGAATCTATTCTTTTTTCAAACACCCCCCTCCCCAACTTTGGAAAATACAAATTATATTTTATTACATCAATAATAGTCGTTCGCAGGGGTCTTGTGTATGACAAGTACAAGAATAGCAGCACTGCCCCACAAAGAGCATGTCATAAGAGGCGACTAACTGTGGACATGGCATAAAACCAGCCAAGGTTAGGTGGTTTGTTTACAGCAGCATAGATGGCACCTAACAGGTCGCAGGTCTACTTTGCTCTAGTGTTTGGAGTCCATTAAAATGGACTCGAACATCAGTTAATTACCCCTGCTGCACTTGCTCTAATGCAGAGGAGTGATAGACTGCTCAAACTCAGGAAATCCTGAGAGCTGAGACCTGCACAGGGGCATCTGCCCTGTTGAAGTACAGGTGAACTTAAAACTAAGAATGATAATAGCAACGGAGGTTGAGGTGGAGGGATTGCCTGAAGGTAGGCTTGGATCCAATATGGTACACAAAGACTAAAGAGCAAAATGAGTTTACTCAATTTTTGGATACCTGGCATCAGACACAAGTGCCTGATTCAGTGATTGAATACCAGGATTTAGAGGATAATATCTCAATGTTATTTATTATCATTGCCCGTGTGAGGGCCTTTGGCTTTTCCAATTCATCCTTTACTCAAGTTATTTACAATTCTGGAAGTGAAACTCATAATTTGTATTTTTGATGTAGACTAAACAAAACAATTGAGATGCAATATTTTCAGTCTTTTTTAGCAATAAGCAAGCAATTGTCTACTGAGCACTGAAATCAAAATGCAATCTTGAATTCATAATTCTTCAATGAAAAATGAGCTGTCATTCCATGAAATGCAATTTCTAGTAACAATGCATTTAATTATTAATTACTAAATTCTAGTTATTCAAGTTATCGAAACCAGAAGGCGTATTTCAATTTGAATAAACACGAAAATTGACTTACTTTCCCTTCCTCTCATCCATAGTCATAGCAACACAATGCTCATATTTTCATATTGCGAGATAGACTAGTCTTAATAATATAGGCTCGACTTACAATCGTGTCAAATTGTTAAATGTCAAACTTTATTGTGCATTTGCAGCATTTATGTTATGCTGGCGAAAGCACAATATCCATAACCAGAAGACCTCGTGGTGGTTAATATTGTCACTTGTGCAACTAATTATTCCCCAATCGTTTGTGTTTTGTAGGGACACTTCACACTAGAGTACACACAGACAGTCATTGGCTATGTATTGAAATAAGAATACAAGCTAGAATCTACTGCATTCCAATCACGCTTACTCATTTTCATAAGCAGATTTAAAATGTACAAGGACGTTCATACCCTGGGCACGTTTTATGAAACGTTTAGGACTGCGCCCACTAACGTCCGTACCGCCCTTGTCCCCATTTAGAATTCCCAATACATTTTTTCAGACTCATCAATCCGTTTCTCAATCACTGAACTACAACAAAGTTACAACAAACACCAAAACAACACAGTTTACGATGTAATGTCAGCCACAAAAAATTGTATTTTACCCTAGGAAACAATGGTGTCCAAGACCGATACTCCACATAGCTCGCTGCCAATATGGCGAATTCGCGTACGAGTTTGCCTATGGTTGGCAGCCACAAAACGACCGTAAGCATGACTTTCTTTTCGCGAAACGGGGAAACCGCCATCATTTATGATAATCTCTATACCTTCGGGTGTTAGAGTGAACCAACGTTTTGTAACGAAACATCCATGAGTTAAGAGGATGGCAGAACAGAAATGTTTCAAATGTTTTATAGAGAAGAAATATATTTTAATATTTTGAACTTATTAAATGGGTAACTGGTTTTTAATAAAGACAATTTTGAGATTATGTTCTAAATATGTATTTCCGGGTGTCGGCGGGAATAAATTTATTTCCGTAACTTGTACGTAAATAGAATATGTATAACTATTTTATTCCTGCAATATATTTTTTTTAAGTGTTACAAACTTTTTTATTTTAAATTGTAAAATTATTCAATGACCACATTCTAAAATCTTAATTTCTTACAAAATTATAACATATGTATTTTAATGTAGTGTAAAAGACTTTTAACATAATTTCTTAAATAATTTAGTGCACAAAATAAAAACAGATAAAACGTTTTACAACAGATAAAAGTGCACAGTGGACAATGTAGTGTTACAAAAACTAGTGCAAGTTAGTTTAGCTGTTGGAGTTTGTTTCAATTATATTGAAAGTTGGATCATATTTTTTTGGACATTACATTCTAGCAAACGCTGCTTGCCTTTTCTAAATATCACGTGATTTTCAACCCCGTTTCACTTCAAACATAACATGTCTCTACAAAATGCCACTTTGGCGTGCTGCAATTAAATATTGTCGCACTTTTTTATTTGGTTTCACGTACCAACAGTCTCTGTGCTACACAAGCTTTAATTTTATATATATATATATATATATATATATATATATATATATATATATATATATATATATATATATATATATATATATATATATATATATATATATATAATCATGTAGCAAGTCAGTTGCAGAATGTCGCTCCCATGACATCCGCCTGAAAGAAACTCGATCTCTTGCCAAATCTCCAAACTGCTTCAGTCATGCCCAAGCATTCCTTGACATCTTAAAAATCACAGACCCATATCACTTCTAAACGTAAACTACAGAATTTTAACTTAGACTCCAAACCATTTATGCCATCACTCATACACGAGGACCAACAGTGCAGTGTACAATGCAGAAATATACAGCAACATACACATTTTATCAGAGACGTTATCAACCTCAAACACGAGAAAAACACGAAATCATCAATCATTTCCCTAGATCAAGAAAAAACTTTCGATAGGATATCCCATCAGTACCTCCATAAAGTCCTCGAGAGTTGCAACATGGAGACCATTTTAGAATGTGGATAAAAATCTTATACGCAAAGCCTTAAAGCAAGGTACTGGTAAACCACCAGGTTACAAGTGCCTTTCGGCTAACGAGATCAATGAGACAGGGATGTTCCCTCTCCCCTTTGCTCTATACCCTTGCCTTGGAGCCCCTATTAGAGAAAATCCGACAAGACAGTTCCATAAAAGGCACACACATACATGGAGCAAAGGAGAAGAAGTTGCTTGCCTACGCAGACGACACCGTCTTCTTTCCCCTAGACTACACATCAATAGAAAACATTGGGGCAAAATAAATATTAAAAAATCCACTATAATGGGCATAGGCCAGTGAAAAAACAAAATAGACTTTCCTTTTGTTCTAAAAATAACAGACTCCATTAAATTGTACGGCATACCCTTCCTATCTGACCCCAACCACATTCTCCGCGACACATGGACAAATTTAACGACCAAAATAAAAGACATGCTACAAAGATACAGATACAAAACAGCCACAATTGTTGGTCGTAGCATAATAGTAAACACATACATCATCCCCAAATTAATCTTTACAGCCACAGTGTTTGAACCCCCACAGCAGACAATCAAGGATATCAACAAACTCATTAAGGGTTTCATTTTCGCAAACACTATAAACAGCATACGCCAACATACACTGGCACAAGACAAGAGACTCGGAGGTATCGCACTCCAAAACATACAGACCAAAATACAGTCCCTCCAAATAGGCCATGTCGGGCGGATTGTAAAACATCCAGAACAACACACACTTGCGCACTACTACATTGGCCACAGTATATCCAAGCTGATACCAATAAACAACGCAACACCACACTTCTGTGGGACATTACCGCCCTTCTACGCGTCATGCATAAAAGCCATCCTAGGACACGAACAACTAACACAACAGAAGACAAATCAAATATACAAATATCTAGTCAAGCTACAAGCTACACCTTAGAATAAAAAGAGATTGCAAATATTTTAAAACAGACTACATGAACCCATTCACAAATCTACACAACCCACACATTACTCCAAAAGCTAGAAAAGTCGCTTACCGACTTTTTTTCAACTTATCTCCCATAAACACAGGAAAACAACGAAAACCCAAATGTCAACTATGTCAGACAAGAGAAAAAGAAACAGAAGACCACATTTTCTACTCGTGCAGTACAGTCATACCCACAAGACAAATACTGCAAGACACAATCGAGACACAAACAAGACAGAAGGTAGACATGTATAAGGCAATAATGTTAAACACTATATCAGACACGACACCAAACATTCAAACACAAATGCTGATTCTGCTATCAGAATACAGACACATGATATAGAGATGTAGAAATGAAGCCTCATATCGCTTCAGAACATACTCCCCAGATACTCTACTACACATGTTCATGAGAAAGGCGTTGTCCAGTACCGACATATAAATGTAAATGTTGTACTGTGAAATATGTATGTTAAAGTATGCTTTTTCATTTTCAATTTCAATTTTCAATTTCTCTTGCCAACTCAAACAGGATAAATGTGTTAATGGGGGAAAGAGTGAATGAATGTATGCCGTTTTGGGACTATCCCTCCTTTTTCTCCAAAAACTCCACAAACAAAAATAACAGTATTAAACAGTTCACAGAGCGGGAAAGTATCAATTTCCCCCATTCCAACTGAGGGGTGGTTTCCCTGCTCAAATAAATCACTCAAACACTCCCCCAGCGGTCAAATCTTATCTCCTGTCCTTTCAATTCACCAGTTTTGTGGTGGTCCTTTCCTCCACCGGTCAGTTCCTCAGTCTTGACTATAAGGACAATGGACAGGAAATAGGCAGGTTTTTTTTTTATGGCAAAGTGGACCGACAGGAATCTTAGGGTAAAAAATGGTTCCCATGTAGGCCGCACATTACTCACCCCCTTGACTACGGTACAAGTACACAAAACCTTTATGGCTCTATAGCTTTTTTGAAAAAAATATAATACTTATATATATACAAATGTGTGTGTATAAGCAAATATGTATGTATGGATATGTACGCATGTTGCATATATGTATGTGGGTACGTGAGTTTATTCATGTACATATACGTACATATATATATATATATATTATATATATATATATATATATATATATATATATATATATATATATATATATATATATATATATATATATATATATATATGCGTATGTACATGTGTACATGCATGTGCGTGTATGTATGTATGTATGTATGTATGTATGTATGTATGTATGTATGTATGTATGTATGTATGTATGTATGTATGTATGTATGTATGTATGCATGTATGTGTGTGTGTGTGTATGTATGTATGTATGTATGTATGTATGTATGTATGTATGTATGTATGTATGTATGTATGTATGTATGTATGTATGTATGTATGTATGTATGTATGTATGTATGTATACATGTATGTATGTATGTATGTATACATGTATGTATGTATGTATGTATGTATGTATGTATGTATGTATGTATGTATGTATGTATGTATGTATGTATGTATGTATGTATGTGTGTATGTATGTATGTATGTATGTATGTATGTATGTATGTATGTATGTATGTATACATGTATGTATGTATATATGTATACATGTGTGTATGTATGTATGTATGTATGTATGTATGTATGTATGTATGTATGTATGTATACATGCATGTATGTATTTATGTATACATGTATGTATGTATGTATGTATGTATGTATGTATGTATGTATGTATGTATGTATGTATGTATGTATGTATGTATGTATGTATGTATGTATGTATGTATGTATACATGTATGTATGTATGTATGTATGTATGTATGTATGTATACATGTATGTATGTATGTATACATGTATGTATGTATGTATGTATGTATGTATGTATGTATGTATGTATGTATGTATGTATGTATGTATGTATGTATGTATGTATGTATGTATGTATGTATGTATGTATACATGTATGTATGTATGTATGTATGTATGTATACATGTATGTATGTATGTATGTATGTATGTATGTATGTATGTATGTATGTATGTATGTATGTATGTATGTATGTATGTATGTATGTATGTATGTATGTATGTATGTATGTATGTATGTATGTATGTATACATGTATGTATGTATATATGGGTGTAAGTATGAGTGTGTATGTATGTATATACGTATACATGTGTGTGCGCATGTATATATATATATATATATATATATATATATATATATATATATATATATATATATATATATATATATATATATATATATGGATATAATTTTATGTGCCCGTGGGTGTGAAAAGATATATATATGTGCAAAAATGAATAGGTATGTATCAGCAAGTACACATGTGCATTTATTTATACGGGCATCCATTTATATGTACATTCATTTATGCTTTCACAAATAAATGTATGTCCCCTTTCACCTCACAAAGTGTAACTCCCACCATCTCACGTTTCATCTCATGGGAATTTTCACCTCACTTCATCTCACATAACACAAAATTTTGTTTTAAAATTGTGCAATAAAGAATCTTTCTTTTCTTAAATAAAAAAAAAATCCTTGACATCTTGGTGCCATCGCCTTCTTGGTCTGCCTCTGCCTCTCTTGCTCTGCACTATGCCCTCCCTTACCGTTTTCTAAAGACTGTTGTGTCTCTTATGTGGCCAAAGTATTTCAATTATCTGTTCATTATGGAATGTATGAACTAGTTTTCCTCTAACTTAACTTCTTAACTTAACTTAACTTCATTGTACTGGGCTAGAAGGCTCTACATAGTTTGTATACAACCAGTTTATTTCATTGCGCGAATGCCAAAAATACTCTGAGCATCCAATCTATTTTTGAATGCATTAACTGACTCTGCTTCCACTACATCCTGCGTTATTGCATTCGAAGAATTCACTACTCTGACTAAAAATATATTTCCTAATATCTAATCTAGACATGCCTTTAAACAATTTGTAGCTGTGCCCTCTTGTTCTTGTAGCCGGTTGTACTTTGAAAAACTTGTGTATAGTCTAATTTATCTTATCCATTTATTAATGTATACACTTGTATTAAGTCACCTCGAATTCTTCTTTGTTCGAGACACTGAAGACCTGTTTTTTTTTTAGTCTTTCCTCATAACTATAATTCTGAAACCCCGCAATCATTTTTGTTGCTCTTTTTTGTAACACTTTCCAGCATGTTTAAATCTACTCTATTATATGGACTCCACACCTGAACACAGTACTCTAATTTAGGTCTCACTAATGATTAAATAACTTTACTATTACCGCCTTGCTCTAATGTGAAATGTTTCTTTTTATCATGCCCAACATGGTATTAGCCTTTTTCACTGCCGCATGGACGTGCTCCCGCTCCTGTCATGTATGATCTACTATAACTCCCAGATCTCTTTCCCTTTTTATTGTCCTAATATTGTTCTATCCCATCCCGTAATTATATTCATTATTGGATCTTTCCATGTGGAGGACTGTACATTTGTCTACATTAAACTCTATCTGCCAGTTCTCAGACCATTTTTTATCGTATCTAAATACGATCTCAATAGATCCACCACTTCCGGAGAAGAGACCCTGCCGCATAATTTTGTGCATATTCCGCGAACTTTGCAATCATGGATAGGATATCAATGTCGAAATCATTGATATATATTAAGAACAAAATTGGTCCCAATACCAATCCCTGTGGCACACCACTTATTACAGCACACCAGTCAGAGTACTCCCTATTTATGCCCACTTTCTGCCTTCTGCCTGTCAACCAATTTTCTATCTTCTTCTTCTTCTGCGTTCGTTCTCAATCTTCCGCTACCAAACCATGAAAGGGCTTAAGTAGCTGAATGTAGTCCAGAGAACGGAATGCGCTGTGTCGTAGTTTACAGCTTGACTGCGATATGTGCACCTTTCGGTCCAACACATCCGACTTCAGCAAGTAGTTTTTGAATACCAGGTTAGCATTCCCACTTCGATCCCTTCTCCTTAGCCAGTCTGCCGTGCTGCAGCCTGTTATCCAGGATCACTGCGTAGAGGTGTAGAAGGATCTTGGCAGCTCTGGTTTGCTATGGGCCGCTGACCACTGCAGCTTATGCGCTGCTCAGAGTCTTGATCCCCTATTTTCTATCTAATTGGGAATTTCACCACCTATCCCCTGTGATTTCAACTTTCGAAACAATCGTTGATAAGGTACTCTATCAAAGGCTTTTGCAAAATCCAGATAGATAACATCCACCGGCTCTCCACCATCTACCCTTTTGGTAACCTCCACCGTGAATTCTAATAGATGGCTAAACACGATCTTCCTTTAGTAAACCCATGCTGACTATTTTTATTAAATTAAATTAAACTTGCTATCAAACAAACCCCAAAACACAAAATTAAGTCTGAAGGGGCAAATACCTGCAGCCAAACGACAACCCAAACTACCTGGGAGTCACATTTGATCGGCGCATGATATGGAAAAGTCAGATCGAGAGAAACCGAATGAGAGCCAGAGAAAGAATGGCAATCATGAGGAAACTTGCTGGCACAAGCTGGGGAGCAGACGAAAGTATACTAAAGAAACTGTACACTGGAAGAGTGAGACCAGTTCTCGAGTATGGCATTGCGGCATGGACAACAGCAGCAAAGGCAAACTTTGACAAAATTAGCAAACTTCAAAACCAAGTCATGAGAGTTATAACAGGAGGCATGAAGTCAACGCCAATTGTAGAACTTGAAAAGATTACAAAACTGCAATCCATGACCGATAGAAGAGACTGCAGAGCCCAGCTGCAATCAGAGAAACTCAGAAGACTGACTGACCATCCAATGCACCAGAGACTAAACAATTTCGGAAATGGGAAACTAAAGCGAAGAAACTTTGCAGAAATAGCCAAAGCAAAGATGCACGAAAACCCCATGAACGCACTAACACCAAAGCCCATCCCTACTGTACGAAAACCTACATGGGGGCAGCATATATTTCCAGAGGTGGTAGAAAATTTACCAGGTATTGGAAACAAAAACTGTCAGACTGAAAAAGAAAGAAGAGATACTACCCTGAGCTACATATCGAAAAACTACCCAAGCATGGACTGGACCCATACATACACCGACGGTTCTGTAACAAACACAACACAGAACGGAGGGGCAGGAGCAATTTCTGAACCTACCAAATGGCAAAAAAATAACACTGTCATTCGCTACTGGTAAGTACACAAGCAATTTCAGAGCGGAGGCAGAGGCACTGAGGGTGGCAGTGGAAGAAATGGTGACAGGTAAAAGGAATGAAAGCCATATAGTACTGCTTACAGATGCTTGGCCGTAGTCACAGCACTAAAAAGCCAGAAAAATACTGAACTTAATGATTTAAGAGCAGAACTCTGTCAACTATGCCATCAGTCCGCACCAAAAAGGGTAGTGGTACAGTGGGTCCCATCCCACTGCAACATCCAAGGCAACGTGGAGGCAGACAGACTGGCAAAAGAAGGTGCAAGACTACCACAAACAGATACTAGTATGACATACGAAGAGTCAAAACGGCTTATCAAAGCCAGATACATGACCAAATGGGAAACCGAACATACTGGTTACACCAAAAACGATGCCTATTACCAGTTGAACAGAAGAGAGCAGGTCGTGGTCTTCAGACTTCGCACTGGCCACAATAGACTGAGGTACCACCTATTCAACAAATTGAAGATAGGTGGCACTGACGAATGCCCGTGTGGTACCGGGAAAATGACCGCTGAACATTTGCTGCAAAACTGCCCGATATACGAGGATCAGAGAGAGCAGATGTGGCCATCACCAGTGGCAATACTAGACAAGCTCTATGGCAGTGTCGACAGCCTCAGGATGATCGCTGCTTTTTTTGAAAAAATAATGGTTACTGTCTGACTGCGTACGATGAAGAAGAAGAAGAAGAAATTAAACTTGTCCAAGTGCAGTACTATGTTGTCCTTGATAATGGACTCTAAAATTTTGCAGAGTATGCTCGTCATCCATTGACTGGATCTGATTTGTTGCCCATTTTGAACAAGGGGATCACATCTGCATCTTTCCAATCCCTTGGAACAATTCCGTTCTGAACGGTGTCAGAATGAAATATCTGTAGTGGTTTTTTTTTTGTTTGCTAACTGGTCTCGAAGTTCAAACAGTTGGAAAATATTTAATGCCTCTAGGATCCTGGAGCAGTCTGCTTTTGTATAGACAGTGCCAAAGTACTGATTGAGTTGATTAGCAGCATCCATGTCCTCATTAATTTTCCTGTACTATCTTTAAGTGGACCAACTGTGTCTTTCCTTCTCTGTTTATGTCGAACATAAGAAAAAAAGTTCTTTTGCTATCAGTCTTGATCGTGTTAGCAAGTCAATTTTTGCTGCTCTATTAACTTTATAGGATTTGTTTTGTATGTCTAAATAGTTTTAGTGTGTTTTATTCGATTTCCCAGCCTCTATTTATTTTTTCCAAGCTTTATTCTCAGTTCTTCTACAATACCGGATCGTTAACCATTTTTTTTTCGCTTGGAGTTAGATTTCCTACATGGAACAAATTCCTCTTGCAGGTGCTCTAGAATCTTTTCAGCAGCCGATTCCTCTTCAACATTTCTGCCAGTGAAAGATATATGTCCAGATTACGTGGCTCGCTGATTCCATCATCTTCTGTGCATCTGTTCTAGAGTAGTCGTTTCTTTGTGGACACTTTATATAATCTTTCATAACTACAAGATCCCAACGGACAATCTGATGGTAGCTAGAGCCAAATAGTTCACCAACGGTAACATTTGTAATCATTTTTTTTCGGTAAACAAAAATGTCAAGTGTGTTTCTGCTTCTGGTACAGTCCTCCACGTGTTTCTGTCTCTGGTACAGTCCTACACGTGTTTGTGCCTCTGGTACAGTCCTCCACGTGTTTCTGTCTCTGGTACAGTCCTACATATATTTATGCCTCTGGTACAGTCCTACATATATTTATGCCTCTGGTACAGTCCTACATATATTTATGCCTCTGGTACAGTCCTCCACATGTTTCTGCTTCTGGTACAGTCCTCCACGTGTTTCTGTCTCTGGTACAGTCCTACATATATGTATGCCTCTGGTACAGTCCTACATATATTTATGCCTCTGGTACAGTCCTCCACGTGTTTCTGTCTCTGGTACAGTCCTCCACGTGTTTGTGCCTCTGGTACAGTCCTCCACGTGTTTCTGTCTCTGGTACAGTCCTCCACGTGTCTGTGCCTCTGGTACATTCCTCCACGTGTTTCTGTCTCTGGTACAGTCCTCCACGTGTTTGTGCCTCTGGTACAGTCCTCCACGTGTTTCTGTCTCTGGTACAGTCCTCCACGTGTTTCTGTCTCTGGTACAGTCCTCCACGTGTTTCTGTCTCTGGTACAGTCCTCCACGTGTTTGTGCCTCTGGTACAGTCCTCCACGTGTTTGTGCCTCTGGTACAGTCCTCCACGTGTTTCTGTCTCTGGTACAGTCCTACATATATTTATGCCTCTGGTACAGTCCTCCACATGTTTCTGCTTCTGGTACAGTCCTCCACGTGTTGAAACAAAAAATTGTCAGTTATGCACTGAACAAAAGGATCGGATTCGGCATGTGCTTCCACCCTCTGCCAATTAATTTCTGGAAAGTTAAAATCGCTCATTAATAATAATTTCTCTGCTATAGCTCGAAAAAGATCCTTATCGTCTTCTTTAGTACTCGATTGACACCTGTAGAATACACCAACCAACGTTTTTTTTCTCCTCTGCTTTTGATTTCGCCCCATTCATTTTCAATTTTGATGCCTGAAGATATATCATATCTGATGGTTATAGTAACTGAGTTATTAGAGTACAATAAAACTCCCCCTCCCCTAGTCGTGTCTTTCACTACCCTATCGTCCCTTAACGTTGTATATCCCTCTATTTCTACTTCACTATCTGCAATGTCCTCATATCTCCATGTTTCGGTTAAACTTTTTAGATCTGGGTTTTCTTCCTCTACATATACTTCCAATTCCTCTTTTTTAATCATTTTGCTTATCGCATTTGCATAAAAACATTTGAGATAGCTGTGTTGTTTCTCCAGTTCCTGATTTCGATGATCTACTGTCACACAGCTACTAATGTCACGTGTTTCTGATCCTAGTTCCATACGGTGTCCATTTTGCTTACTAATACGTCCTCTCCGTCCCATAGGGAGTTTAGATTTCATTATTATGTGTCCCCTTCTTGTTCTGCTCATCACCACCGAATTTGAATTTACGTCGACTTCTTGTTTTGTTGGTGGTCATTATCTTTGTTTTGTTTATTTTTACAAAGAGGTTTTGATCTTCGCTGCATCTGTTTATGGCTTCAATGAGCTGCTCTAATATATATATACAATATATGCGTTTGGCTTTGCTTCGTTCGTTCTCAATCTCCTGCTACCAAACCCTACATAGTCCTAACTAGCAGAATGTACTACAAAGAACGGAATGCGTTGTGTCGTAGTTTACAGCTTGACTGCGATATTTGCACATTTCGGTCCAACACATCCGACTTCAACAAGCATTTTTTGAGTACCGGGTTAGCATTCCCTCTTCGATCCCTTCTCCCCGCTTCGAAGGGCTCCGCCAAAAAAAAAAAAACTACCACAAGAATTCTCTTAACAGCATTCTAGTAAAATCCAGGTATGTGCAGAAACAGACAGACAAAAAATCTAAGCGTGAAAGACTGCATACTGTCCTTACATGACGCACTGCCAGGAAACATGGCGTAAAATATATGCAAGAAATAATATCATCCGAAAACTGACGGGCACACATGGGGGGGGGGGGGGGGGGGGGGGGGGCTCAGTCGTCAGTCCTTCGGACATTTGCACTTGCTTCGTGTTTTTATGTAGCTGGATACGCTGTGCCAGTCCGGACAAATACTCTGCCCTTGCGAAACTAGTTGATACTACAATAAATGAGGCGGGTCGGATAGTATCAGGGTGCCTAAAACCTACCCAAATTAATAAAATATATCCCATAATTTTCATCCGAATAAGCGTCGCAGCAGAAATCGAACGAGAGAAACAGTTGCACGACCCAAGGCCCACAATGTTTGGACATCAGGTACAGAGCACAAGCCTCAAATCCAGACACACTGACGGTTCTGCAACAAACACAACATAGAATGGAGGGGGATATGGAGGGATATTCCTGAGCCTAATAAACGGTAGAAAGATAACACTGTCAGTGGCAACTGGAATATTCTCAAGCAATGTCAGAGCAGAGGCAGAGGCATTGAAGGCTGCCGCAGAAGCAATGCTGACAAGTGAAAGCAATGAAAGCCAGATAGTCTTGTTTACAGATGCCCTTTCCGTGATTACAGCACTAAAAAGCCAGAAAAATACAGAAGGTAATGACTTAAGAGCAGTACTCTGTCAACTATACCAGGAGTCCACACCCAAAAGAGTAGTGGTACAGTTGGTTCCATACCACTGTAACATTCAAGGCAACGAGGAGGCAGACAGACTGGCAAAAGAAGCTGCAAGGTTACCACAACCAGATTCTAGTGCGACATTCAAAGAGTACAAAAGGTTTATTAGGGCCAGATACATGGTCAAATGGGAAACAGAGCATGGCTACACAAAAAATTATGTTTATTACCAGTTGAACAGAAAAGAGCAGGCGGTGGTCTTCAGACTCCGTACAGGCCACAACAGACTGAGGTACCATCTATTATATAAACTGAAGGACACACAAAGAAAATGAAAGCCATATAGTCCTGCTTACAGATGCTCTCGCCGTAGTCACAGCGCTAAAAAGCCAGAAAAACACTGAGCTTAATGACTTAAGAGCAGCACTCTGCAAACTGTGCCAGCAGTCCGCACCAAAAAGGGTAGTGATACAGTGGGTCCCATCACACTGCAACATCCAAGGCAATGAGAAGGCAGACAGACTGGCAAAAGAAGATGCAAGACTACCACAAACAGATACTAGTATGACGTACGAAGAGTCAAAACGGCTTATCAAAGCCAGATACATGACCAAATGGGAAACCGAACATACTGGTTACACCAAAAACGATGCCTATTACCAGTTGAACCGAAGAGAGCAGGTCGTTGTCTTCAGACTTTGCACTGGCCACAATAGACTGAGGTACCACCTATTCAACAAATTGAAGATAGGTGGTACCGACGAATGCCCGTGTGGTACCGGTAAAATGACCGCTGAACATTTGCTGCAGAACTGCCCGACATACTAGGATCAGAGAGAGCAGATGTGGCCATCACCAGTGGAACTGCAAGACAAGCTCTATGGCAGTGGCGACAGCCTCAGGATGACCGCCGCTTTTTTCGAAAAAATAATGGTTACTGTCTGACTGCGTACGAAGAAGATATAAACTGAAGATAGGTACTGCGGACGAATGCACCTGTGGTACTGGGAAAATTGACCCCTGAACATTTGCTGCAAAATTTCCCGACATTCCAGAGAAAGCACATGTGGCCATTACCAGTGTCAACACTAGACAAGCTCTATGGCAGTATCGACAGCCTCAGGATGTCAAATGACACATCGAGGAACATAATCTTTTCATTAACATCGCCAAGACTAAGACAATGCGCACTGACAAGAAGAGAACCAGACCAAAAGTTATCAAAGAGAAACAACAAGTTTAGAATGTCACAAGTTTTAAATACCTCGGCTCGACTATAAGCAACAATTTATATTGCCAAACAGAAATAAAGAGAAGAATGGCTATGGGTGTACAGTTAGCCAAAATGAAAAACGTATGACAGAACACTAACAATCAATCAGCCAATCAATGTTCTTCAAGTAAAATTTACATCACAAAATGCAGAAACCAGAGCTGTTCCGTTTGATCTGTGTGACGTCACTCTTTTCAGTTCATGAATGTTGTTCAAGCCCATAGTGGAAACCACTCCTGGTAGCAGGAGATTGAGAACGAACGAAGCCAATCCAAGCCATAAAGACAGATTCAAATTTGTTAGAGCCATTAACGTGGATGCATGCTGGCGAACATAGAAGTATAAGACTTGTTGTCTACGTCATTGATTGTTATTGGTTCTTGCGACCTAGTCAACTATCGCCTTGCCGTCATTATTACTAATATTTTCTATACACGGCCCGTTCTCGTGCATATATCATGCAGATAATCTAGGAAATCCACTTTCCAGTATCCTCATTATACATTAGTTGCATTTCTCAATGGGCAGCTAGTCTGCTTGTAAACAACAGTGGGTGGAGGTAGAGGAAATGGTGATGCAGCCGGGCGGAACTAGCGAAACCAACGACCGTGATCAGTACTGGTCCTCTGACAAAGAAAGAGATGGCAAATGACAACTCCAGATCCATCAGCCACGACCCCTACAACGCCGCCATCACTACGCGGGGTGGACTTCGATGGGCAGGAACATTCCAATCGTCCGCTGGTCACTTTGTGACGAAACTACTCGTCTGGAATGAGAAACTGGTTGTCTACAGACGCTGCAGAATCTTCTGTGTGCCACAGTGGTCGAGAAGTCAGGTACTCGCTTCTTAAAGCGAATAACGGAACTTGGGGACGATCGAATCCCGCAAGTTTGAGAGGTGAGACCAGAGCGCCTGTATCCTGAATTACCTCCAGCCATCTTGACTTATGCGGTGCTACTGATCAAGGTAGCTCGGAACCAGAGAGTGAGGTTGATGACCAGCGCAGTTACTTCTTCACTATGAACCAAACACAGCGCGTTACATCATCAAGACAAACATGTCGGATGGTGTCGCCATCATTACTTGCGATGGGCGACTAACTAACTAGAAGACATCAACTTGAATGTATCAAAACAAAGCCCAGGTCAGCTTGAAGCCATTGGTGTATCCATATTTCTTCTCCGTTCCTTATATGTTGGACACTTTTGCTACATCATTTGAAACAGTGCCGCAGGCACATTCGTCGGTTAGTAATTTAGGTTTGTTCAATAGACGGTAATCAACTGGACGGTCTAAAGATTGGGGTGCATCCATAAAAGACCCCCTCGCAGTTCTGCCAAACTTTAGCCATTCCCTCTCTCATGTCCACCGCTGTAAACTTTTGATGAAACCGCCTCCCTCTCGTAAACGCCCACTAAACATGGCCTTGATCAGACATGCAAGTTTAAGTATAAGCATCCATCCATACTTCAGGAGAAGAGCAGACTAACGCCCGGTTAGTCAAAACTTGTTGATCAGACTATATTAGTCATGTTCAGTCAAAACATATTGATCAGACTATGTTAGTCCTTGCCAGATGAAACCTACTGATCATACTGTGTTAGTCAGAGCAAGGTGAAACATACTGATCAGACTGTGTTAGTCAGAGCAAGGTGAAACATACTGATCAGACTGTGTTAGTCAGAGCAAGGTGAAACATGCTGATCAGACTGTGTTAGTTAGAGCAAGGTGAAACATACTGATCAGACTGTGTTAGTCAGAGCAAGGTGAAACATGCTGATCAGACTGTGTTAGTTAGAGCAAGGTGAAACATACTGATCAGACTGTGTTAGTCAGAGCCAGGTGAAACATGCTGATCAGACTGTATTAGTCAGAGACAGGTGAAACCTTCTGATCAGACTATGTTAGTCAGGGTCAGTCAAAACATACTGATCAGACTATGTTAGTCAGGGTCAGGTGAAACCTACTGAACAGACTATGTTAGTCAGAGCTAGGTGAAACATACTGATAAAACAATGTTAGTCAGGGTCAGTCAAAACCTACTGATCAGACTGTGTTAGTCAGGGTCAGGTGAAACCTACTGAACAGACTATGTTAATCAGAGCTAGGTGAAACATACTGATAGGATTATGTTAGTCAAGATCAGTCAAAACATACTGATCAGACTGTGTTAGTCAGGGTCAGGTTAAACATACTGATCAAGACCCCACTTGGCTTCTAAGCAGTTATACATTGAAATAGAATGTTTAACGACAGTCTGGCTAACGTTGTAGGAATTGAAACTATGATCACTATAGTAGAGAGCTTACTGAGGAGCCTAACAATGCACTACCGACAGGAGAACCCCATTTCACTTTTTCAAGTACGCTTTGGGATTTGAGAAGAGCCTATGTAAGATGTCCCCAAAGAAAACGGTCAGAGTCAATCATTCAAAGTGGTGCAAAGGCCATCGGCAACATGTCACCGTCGTACACAGTCCTGTGAAGCTTTTTCTGCCTCTATCCAGGTATAATTATTTAATTTTTCCTCCTCCTCACATTCTCTTCTCCTCGTATGTTTGGGTCTACCCCCCCCCTCTCTCTCTCTCTCTATCTCTATCTCTCTCTCTCTCTCTCTGTCTCTCTCTCTCTCTCTCTTCTCCTGAGGATTCCATGTAAGTGCCTATTGTGCTGCCTAAATAGATAAATGTATCCATTTCCTCCAACTGCTCTCGCTCTAGCATGCTTGATTCTTTGCTGTTAGTGTAAAGTTTAAGGAGCTTGGCTTTCTTCATGTTGATATTATTCAGTCCCAGTTTGGCCGATTGTTTTTTTCATCCCATCAAGTTCATCTTGCATTTGCCTATGGCTGTGTGACAAAAGTGACAGATCATCTGCGTAGTCCAGATCCTCCAATTGTGACAATAGTGTCCACTGAATACCAGTTTTATTTTTGGCCTTCGATTGATGTCTTCATTATCCAATCTATAGTCAACAAGAACAGGAAAGGTGAAAGCAACATCCCTGTTTCACCCTTGTTTGCACCCCAAAACTGTCAGTTAATACTCCTAATGTACCACTCTATTAACTGTGTCTTTGTACATATTCTGGATGATGGTTGTGTTCTTCTCTCGTATCCCATAGTGTCTCAACAGTTGCCTTAGAGTACTTCGATCCACACTGTCAAACGCCTTTTCATAGTCTATAAAATGTGCGTATAGGGATGATTTACATTCAATGCTTTGTTCTACTATGATGCGTAGCGTAGGTAAATGATCTGTGCATGATCTTCCCTGACGAAATCCTACCTGTTCCTCTCTGGGCTTTTTGTCTACTTCCGCTTTTAATCTGTCCAAGATGATTATGTAGAATATCTTGCCTGACACTGACAGCAATGTAATCCCCCTATAATTGATGCAATCTGCCATGCCCCCCACCTCTTGAGAAGTTTAATCAGGTGTCCTTCTTTCTATTCTGTTGGCACTCTCTCCTTCCCATATCTTCTTGAATAATCCTTGAAATGCATCAGTGGCTTCCAAGTTCAGGGTCTCCTCTGCTGGTAGGATGTTTGGTGTTTCTTGTGATGAAGGTTTGTTTAGACTTTCTTTGAAATACTCAACCCATCGTTTCTGTTGTTCCTCTGATGATGTCAATATCCTGCCTTCTCTAACTTTGATTGGTCTGTCTGTTTGTATTAATCTATTTGCCATTTTCTTTGTTAATGAATAGAGATCTCTCATATTTCCTCTCTCAGCTGCCTCTTCTGCTTCCTATGCCTGCTGGTCAATATATTCTCTTTTATTTTTCCTTATACATGTCTTGACCTCTTTGTCTGTAACAGAATAAATGCTGTGTGCTTCTGCTTTGGTGGCTCAGGTTCGGCGATTGTTGAGTATAGCTTTCTTCCTTTTCCTTTCTTATATTTTATGTAATGTATCTGTTGTGATCCATTCTTTGTGTTGGTTTCTCTTGAATCCCAGTTTATTTACATATCTTATTCCACATCTCTTTAGCCTGGTCCCATATATTATTAATGTCCATTTCTTCATCCTCATATAACTCTCGTTGCACTGTATATCAGTTATTAAGTTGTATGCTAAATTTTGTCTTCTTCTCCTGGTGTAGCAATAAGTGTACGTTATATCTTGTTATCCTTGCGCTCTGTACTGGGTACTTTATTAATCTGAGCTGCAAAATCCCCAGCAACATGTGGTGGTCTGAAGCTACATCTGCACCTCGCTTTACTCTTGCATCTTGTAGTGTACTTCTAAACGCTTGACTGACACAGATGTGATCAATCTGATGTTCCGTTACATGGTCTGGAGATCGCCATGTGGCTTTATGTATCTTTTTATGTGGAAACATGCTTCCTCCAATTATCATTTTGTGTAGGGCACATAACTCTGCAAACTTTTCTTTATTTTCGTTCATCTGTGCCATTCCTTGTCTTCCCATAATCAGTTCGTAACCTATGTTGTCTGCTCCCACTTTATCTTTAAAGTATCCCATTAAAATTAAGGGATCTTTCTTTTTCTGCGTGTCAAGGACTTCTTCCATTTTGTTGTAGAAGTCTTGTTCTTATCATCATCAGCCTCGTTAGTTAGGGCATATCATTGAATGATGTTCATATTGATGTGTTTGTTCCTCGTTCTAAAACTTGCACATGATTCGGTTGGTAATAGCCTCCCACATTTTGAGCGCCCGCTGTACTTCTCTGGAGAGCATCAGTGCTACTCCCTCTGTATGTTGGGCATCAGTTCACTCGTTTTCAGAATCTAAGTCATCTTTAAAAACAATAGGTTTATAGTTGAAGTTCCTGCCTTATGCAATGCACACCAAGCATCCTCACAGGTACACGTGAAGCTTGGGGCCCAAAGCCCTAGTGTACCTTCAGTAACAACATCTACTGTCTGCGCGCAGCTACGGACGACAGGACAATTGTAAAGATATTCACTTGGAGATGCTTTATCTCCACTACCGACCAACTGCGATTCGCACCAAGAAGTACATCGGGCCGACCTCTGAACCAAACCCTGAAAGGGCTTAAGTAGCAGAATGTAGTCCAGAGAACGGAATGCATTGTGTCGTAGTTTACAGCTTGACTGCGATATTTGCACCTTTCGGTCCAACAAACCCGACTTCAGCAATTATTTTTTGCGTACCGGGTTAGCATTCCCTCTTCGATCCCTTCTCCTTAGCCAGTCTGCCCTGCTGCAGCCTGTTATCCAGGATCACCGCGTGGAGGTGTAGAAGGCTCTTGGCAGCTCTGGTTCGCTGGCCCTGAAACTAGCAGTCAGTTATGGGTCGCTGACCACTGCAGCTCATGCACTGCTCAGCACCTTGACCCCTCTAAACATTCTCATGATACACAATTTTTAGGTCATCTCCTGCAACCTACAAAGTGGTTTTGGAATGAACAAGCAAAACCATCTCATGGTACATTTGAAAAACATTAGGTAGGACATCATTGGTCTATCCGAAACTCGCGCCCATTACGACTCGCACTGTTCTTAGTACGACAATGGAGATGAGATTCACATTGGTGCAAGTGAAGGACCCTCCCACATTGGGGGAGTTAGCTTCATTATTGCCAGACGCCATGCACCAAATGTTCTTTCAGTTGATTCTATCAGTTATCGAGTTGCTACACTCTGTCTGCAGGTACATGGACAAAGTATGCCTCTCCTAACCGCACAATGTTATGCGCCTCACATCCGGCATGCTGATGACGACATCGAACAATTAAATTAATCGCTGGAAGAACAGCTACGTCAACCAGCGTATAACAAAGTTGGAGACTTCAATGTGAGGGTCGGACGGAAACGATTAGATGAACGATACATCGGTGATTTCTCTGACGACAGACGCCTTGTACGGGGTGAACGTCTGGTTGTCTTTCCTGTAATGAATAAGTTCAATATCATGAACAAGCCATCAGGAAAAGATGAAAAAGATAACTCTCTCTAAACTGAGAAAATAGGGCTAAAATTGATTATGGGCTAAGTAACGATCTCAAATGTGTTACTAACGTCGAAGTTCTGCATCGGCTGACTATTGACAGTTGTCAGAGACCAATTCCGGCAACCATGAATCTTAAGATGTCCCCTATTAAAAATCGAACCCAGGCCTATACCACTCTTGATTCTGCTAGACTAGCAGAGGAAGTTGAACGATAGAGCTGGCAATGTACAGGCTCTCCAACCTGCCACCTGGAACAATTGTTGGGCTGAATAACTGCATCAATGCGGCGAACATAAAAAACGAGGACAAAATGCAGTCGAATCAATGATACCACACTCCTTGCAACCAGAAGACGACTCAAAGTCAATGGAATAATCAATATAATCGTATTGTGTGAAATCAACAAGATGATTAGATGTAAACTGAAAGACGATTATGAACAACATAGGTTACAGAAATTGATCAAAGCGGCTGAGACAAGACAGAGTACGATCAAATGTCGAAAAGAACTTCCTAATAATAATGGTTGCTTCGGCATCTAGGGCCCGTTTCGTCGATCAACCACTACCATGTCCTTCTTCGTCTTCTTCTTCGTTCGTTCTCAATCTCCTGCTAACAAACCCTGAAAGGGTAAGTAGTAGAATGTAGTCCAGAGAACGGAATGCGTTGTGTTGTAGTTTACAGCTAGGCTGCTATATTTGCACCTTTCGGTCCAACACATCCAACTTCAGCAAGCATTTTTTGAGTACCGGGTTAGCATTCCCTCTTCGATCTCTTCTCCTTAGCCAGTCTGCCCTTCTGCAGCCTATTATCCGGGATCATCGCGTGGAGGTGTAGAAGGGTCTTGGCAGCTATGGTTCGCTAGCCCTGACGCTAGCAGTCAGCTATGGGTCGCTGACCACTGCAGCTCACCCGCTGCTCAGCATCTTGATCCCACTACCATGTCCAACTGCTGAGACTTGCAGCCAAACCTCGTTCAATGCTGAGACTGCTTTATGCCAGGGCCAAGTATAAAACGGGCGACCCCTCCCGCCGGCCGATGGGAGACCGTTGTTACACATAGCTGACTTAGTCATCTGGTGAGCCGGAACTTCTTGATCCAGTCGGACCATTCGACCAAACACAAACAGGCGGCGGACCAGAGTGTCCGAGTTGGAAGGAAGACTCGTCTTTGCAGATACCTCGACATTACGGACGAGATCGAACTCCCGGATACCGAGGATGCGTTGCTGGCTGCGCAAATGAAAGGCAATGAGTCTTGATATGTCCTTCTTCTTCTGCGTTCGTTCTCAATCTCCTGCTATCGGCATGGTCCATAGCAACAAAGAATAACTTTCACAAAATAAATAGAACCCAAAACCAAGGTATACGTATCATCACTGGAGCTATGGGAGCAACACCAATAAATGCAATGGAGAACATCACACGAATCGAAAGTATGGAGACGCGCAGAGATAAAAAAAACACTCCAGCAGTGGGAGAAGTTCAAACAAATGCCTGATCATCCGATATATGACAGGATAAATCATATGGGAAGAGGGAGATTAGAGAGAAACCACTTCACATAAAAAACAAAAGAACTTGCACGAGCAGACCAAATCATAAGCTAGACAGTGGTTAGAGATATAAAACAAATATCCCAAGTCCCACCATGGAAAAAAGCCAAGTCCCCTGAGATGGTAGAAACCATAGAGGGAATAGGGAAAAATAGGACAGATTCAGAAAGGAAATTTATCACAGAAGAATATCTTAGGAGAGTATACCCACCAGAAACATGGACACACATATATACAGATGGCTCATCTAACAAAGCCACATCAAATGGAGGTGGAGGGGTCTATTACAGACAAAGGAATGGAGAAGAAAAAACTCGAGTTTAAACTACGTGAACATGTTCCAGTAATTTCCACGCAGAAGCAGAGCACTGAAGGCCGCAGCTGACCTTGTAATCCAAGATAAAGATATCCACTAAGAAAACATAGTATTCCTGACTGATGCCGCGTCAGTAATAGCAGCGCTAAAACAACACAAAGATGAAGATCTCGAGCAATGTATGTTCTCCCTGACACAGCTCTCAGCAGAACACTTAAGTTTGGTCATACAGTGGATCCCATCCCAATGCAATATTGAAGGCAATGAAGCTGCAGACAAACTAGCAAAGAGTGGAGGAGCATCCCCACAAACATACCTGAGTATCACATATAATGAGACCAAGGCCATAATTAAAGCCAACTTCAGGGTAAGATGGGCTGATCAACACCCCAACTTCCGAAAAGAAGACAGCTACTATAACTTAACTAGAGAAGAGCAATTCATCATTTTCAGACTGAGAGCTGAGCATAACAGACTCAAGGGTCATCTTTACAACAAAATGAGGATTGGGACAGATGACAGGTGCCCATGTGGGGAGCATATCATAACCGTGAACACATCCTACAAAGCTGCATGCTCACACAGGAAAAGGGAGAACAATACTGGCCTCGTTAGACAGATATGAGACAAAATCTGTATGGAGATGAAACAGCCTTACAAACAACAGTGTCCTTTGTAAGAGAAACCGGAACCTTGATCTGAGGATGAACGAAGAAGAAGAAAGAATCTCCTGCTATCAAGCACTGAACAGGCCTTTGCAAGTAGCAGGATATAGTCCAGAGAACGGAATGCGTTGTGACGATAGTTTACAGCTTGACTGCAATATTTGCACCTTTCGATCCGATACATCCGTCTTCGACGGGTTGATATGTCCTGTTTAAGTAGGGTCCAAGTCTCTGAACCATACAGGAGGGCAGGAATCATACTTGTCGGATAAATACGAATTTTTTATCCGAGAGAGAAAAGACCTTGACCAGACCAATACTTTTGACGGCTCTAAAAACCTGGATGGTACAATCTTGACGGACAGAACAAAAAATAGAAGAAGAATGTCGGAGGTTCTACACCGACCTCTTCGCATCCAAGGCAGTAATTCATAAACGGTCGTTCACTTTGGGTTCTACATCATCACTGGAGATCATTACGTCAGAGAGACGATTCATGCAATCAAGTATCTAACAACAGGAAAAGCCCCATGACTGCAAGGAGTCACTGTCAGCGTTAATATAGCATACAGTTACAGTGAGTGAGCAAGTCCAGGTAGCATAGAATGAGACAAATGCAATGTTAGGTATGAAATAAATATTTTAAAAAAGAAATATTAATCATAGAAGTAAGGAAGTGACAGTATAACTGTATAAAGCATTAGTTAGATATGAGTACTGTGTACAGGTGTGGAGTCCTTATCGTAGAGGAGATATAAACATGATGTAAAGGATACAAAGAAGAGCGAAATAACTGAACAAGAGGGCACAGATACAAATTAACTAAAGAGGTCCAGTTTGGATATTAGAAAATATTTTTTTAGTCAGAGAGTGGTGATTGCTTGGAATGCATTGCCCAATGAGGTAGTGGAGGCAGGGACAGTTAATGCACTTAAGAATAGATTGTATGTGCATAGCTCTTAGAGCAGGGTAATGCAAATGTAACTGGTCGTATACATACTCTGCAGAGTCTTCTAAACCAGTATAAAAACGTTAAGTTAAGTTAAATGAAGGTCAAATCCCTAACCAATTGAAAACTTCCAAAACAAAACTAATTCATAAAAAAGGGGACACAAAAGACAGTCTAGTAAAGCAACTTGATGAGAATCAGCCATGGCGGCATGCGGGATTCATGAAGGACTGCTTCGCCATTGACCACGCCCACACTCTCGACCAGCTAATGAAGAGCGCAAGAGAAGTTCGTATGCCCATTTGCCTTGTGTTCATATGAAACACCTTCGATAGCATTGAAGTGAAGGAAGTATAAATGCCCTACGAAATCAAGGTATTGAGGAGGATTATGCGCGCCTTATAGTCCAGAAATACCGCTATATTGTTAGGGTAGTGAGGTAAATATCTTAACTAAATAATGAGAAATGTCTCCAGCCAAGCCAATTGAATCTTCACATAGTACCCTCTGTTTTCACTAACAGGGCTCTGGCAAATGACCAGCATCTGCGGCACCAACAAACAAGTTCCCCCCCCCCCTCCCCCCACGCATATGGAGGTAAAAACTAAGACTATGTGTGGGGCAAATCCAACATAAATCTCTGACAGAACAGGTTCTCAATTAATGCAACATATGCTGGACATACCGACGTGTGAACATGTTCCGATCCCTATTGAGTCTCGCCCATGGAGCATCCCTGGTTAAACAATGCACCCTTTGCAACTCTGCCGAAGCAAGATAGGGTGCTAAAGACGGAGTAAATCCGACAAGAGGCGCACCCCATTAATCATGACGCATTGCAAATACACACAATTAAAGTATGCCTATATCTGCAAAACGTTATGGCACGTGACATGTGATGGACAGACAGGCAAGCGTATAGACTTAATACAGGTTTATAAGATGATCAGAGGAATGGATAAATTAGACTATAACAAGTTTTAAAAAAACAGCCATCCACAAGAACAAGAGGGCATAGCTACAATTTGGCTAAAGAGAGGTCCAGATTAGATATTAGGAAATGTTTTTTTAGTCAGAGAGTGGTGAATGCTTGGAATGCATTGCCACGGGAGGTAGTAGACAGTTAATGCATTTAAGAATAAATTGGATGTACATAGCTTTTAGAGCATGGTGGTGTAAATGAAACTGGTTGTATACAGACTCTGCAGAGTCTTCTAAACCAGGATAAAGACGTTAAGTTAAGTAAGTACCGATTCCCCCGTCTCGAAATCGTCCAACCTCGTGCTGGATGTCTATTTGGAGACAAACAAAACTCAAAATAAAACAAAGGTATCTTAAAATAATGCACTGGAATGCTAAAGACATCAACCGTAAAGGAGACCGTTACAGTAAAAAATAGAGCTTGAAAATATCCAGAATGAAAGTCACGTAAATGTATGTTGCTTAAAGAAAAAATACATCTTAACAAAGACATTCCGTAGTCAAAATTAGAGGCTTCCAGTTGAATAGATCTGACTGAAAAAAAACAAGCGAAAGGTTATACTACTGATACCCGTGAGAAATAACATCAATGCATATGAGCATGAAGTATATATATATATATGGAGGGGGTGGAATACCAGATGTTATATCTCAAAACAGAAAGTACAGAACTTCACCTGCTAAATTATTATTGTCCAAGTGATTGTCAACTGTCACTAGATACGATCCTAACAAACAAAAGAGACACATTGTTTGTAGAAACTTCAATAGTCCCACATAGAGCTGAGGCTATATAAAATGGATAGGAGAGGTGAGGCGCTAGAAAACTGACAGGATAACAATGCGATTATCTTGGTTAACCAGCCTCCCAACCTTCTACTGAAGGTCATGACACACACCACTGAAATCAAACCATCTAAAGTGGAGATGGAGAAATGGGGAGGATACAAGAACTAAAGGACACCAAGGTAATAACACAGACAATTTCCTCTGGCATACTGAGCCATCAAATGAAGGAAAGATGAACAAATTTCACAATGAGACGACTGAAAAGAAGCAGTTTATGCACCAATGTCAAACGACTTCGCAGACATGCTTCAGATCTACCTGAAGTTGTCATAAAAAGTTAAAATCTTAACCTTCTTCTTGAGGAAAATCTGGTCAAGTTTTGCAAACGGTAAGCCAGAGCAGGCAAGGCTACATCTTGCGTGATATTTGGGCGCCATATCTGTGGAAGGAAAAGACTTGTTTATCGGTTGACATTTTAGTCAGGTAAATTAGATAATTGATTGCTATTTTCATTTTTGATTTATTTTTTAGCGCCACGGTATTACTGGTGTTTCAATAACTGCACTGACTGTTCGTCGTCTCTGACGAGAACTAATCTTGACAGACGTGTCGTGGGCTGTTGCAGTTGGATTGGCGTTGGATTGTGATCATAAAATGGCCGCGTTAGATTGTGTGTAAGGCAAGGATTTGAATTAGTCTAGACATCACTAGGTGGTAAAACATGCAGATTAAATATAAAATTATGTCAATTTGGGTACGAGATAATGCCATTTAAGTTATTAATTTCTATTGCTATGAAAATGAGATATTCACTTGCATTCCTGGATTCCATGCTGCAAAATTGTGTTCAATGATTTATAACTTTTTTTTTTTTTATAGATCTACTCTGACTCACAATTGACAATTACAATGCTATTGTATACTCAAGTATACTGGCAATACTCAATAGGTCTAAATTTTCATTTAGATCTAGTTTTACTGATTTTCATTAGAGTAAAGCGGGGCATTAATGCACCAAGGGGCAATAGGGACCAAAAGTGGACAAGCATATGAAAATCCTCAATAATAATATTATTAAGCAATATCAATAGAGCATTGTTATGCACTGTTGTTTTCAATATTTTTATGTTTTAACTAAGGAGGCTCCATTCAATATCACTCATGAACCAATGAGAAAACATCAATAGAAGAAATTTGAAGAAGCAGTTTTCCACCACAGTCTCTGCCATTTTGACTGTTGCCCCAGAACTTTTTGTGTGATTACAAGCTCCGCAGAAATCTTTATTCACAAAACTACTTGCCAGTGAAAGTGTCGTGCTGAGAACCTGGAGGTCATAAACCACTGGTTCACCCTTCTGGACAAGGTCTTACTCTTAACTGAAGTATGCGTAAAAGATATATGAACAGATCTTCAATGCTGACGAGACTCAGACTCAGAGACTGGTTTTGTGCAGTTGCATGCCAAGACTTATGGGCTCTGCAAGAGGAGCATCTGAGAGATGCTGCTGCTCAGGAGGCTTCTTCAACAAGAGGACATGGGGGAGGAACAGGAATACACACAGAGTCCAATAAATGATGATTTTGTCGTTTTGAGGAAGGTTACAGAGATGTGGACAACCTGGTGACATCGATTGGGATAAGTGTGGTTTGTGTGATAAGTGGTACCACATAGTCATCATATTGTCTAGATATTGCTTCCAGCATTCAAGACCTGGAAGAACAAGAAGGTATCTATGATTTTTGCACATAGTAAAGAGAGGTGCTTCATTAACTTAATACATCACGGCTAGATGCCTGTTCACTGTTAGTGTTGCCCCATTTTCTCAGTTCTTGGTATAATGTTAATAAAATTAATTAAAAAAACTTTGAGATATATTTTGAGTGCACAAAACCTTTGTAATAGTGTGTGAATCATGTTTCTATGGTGGATTAAGTTGAATTGCTTAAACACATGCTTGGATGTGCATAAATCGCAACAAATATATAAAGTTACAAAAACACTGGTGCTTGATGCCCACTTTATTCAAGGATCTAATGTTAAAGTTTTTAATGCCAGTGGAAACAAGTGATTCATCATTCATGGCTTTAAAAATTATTCCTGTATTATTAATTTATTATATGTCTAAACATGCCATGGCATGTTATTGCTACTACAATGCACATCAATAATTTAATTATTAAATCTAATAATATAATAATAATAATGTAGCAACAATGAACTGAATTACTCGATGAGGGTATTTTATTGTTTATTATAAATTATTATTGAATGACATAGTTCTAACACTACTAAGAATCACTTATCGACTGTTTACCTTTAACCCTTTCGCTGCCACGGACGACTAAAGTCGTCCAAACTCAATGTCCCTTACAGTGCCACGGACGACTTTAGTCGTCGAGCGGTATGAAGTTTTATTACGGTTATTTGCGCTACACAAACACCGGTTTTATTTTACCGGAATATTACCTCCATACGTTAGAGAGGTCTACTAAATGGCTACGCGTGTGTTTTGAAAAATTTAACACATACAGTCCGAAATATAACGTTTTTATCGCATTTTTTCAATACGTAAACAAAAATTTCAAAATGAGCGATGTAGCTGATGATACCCAGGTCCATAATGACTCTGATTCAGATTTTTTAGCTAGTTCTAGTGATATAACGGACTCAGAATGTGATATAGAACTGAACGTCTATTTAAGTGATGACGATGTTTACGATGTTAGGTCGACAGGAGATACTTCTTGTGGTGCAGGGACGGGAGATGGGTCCCCACCTCAAAAAAGGAGGCGTGGCGCTGCCACTGCTAGATCCAAACATAATGAAGCAAAGTGGACATGGAAAGTTCCAGAGACTGTAGAGGATGTGTTTGCACTGAATTGGGCACCTCAATATGTTCTTGAACAGGGTAGTCAGGTAAACACAACAAACTTTTCTGTTAGAGATTATTTTAGACTCTACTTCCCAGACGCTGCAATCACCCTTATTGTCCAAGAGACAAATCGATATGCAGAACAACATGCCAACAGTAATAGCTATTCGGGTAAATCCCGTAAACAGAATTGGCAGCCTACATCTTTTGAGGAAGTTGAAGCTTTTCTTGGTCTTCAAATTGCAATGGGATTGTGCAAAAAGCCTTCACTAAGTGATTATTTGGAAACGGCTCATTGGCTTACTCAAACGCCGTTCACAAGTCATGAGTAGGAACCGCTACCAAATTCTTTGATCATTTCTACATTTTTGTGACAATGTTCAAAGAATAGATATGGGACAGCCTGGATACAATCCTTTATTCAAGATTCAAGGCTTACTGGACATCATTTTGTCAACATTTGGGCAATTCTACACTCCTGGCCAACATCTTGCAATTGATGAATCAATGGTAAGATTCAAGGGACGAATACACACGAAGCAGTATCTCCCTGCCAAACCCACAAAATTGGGGTTCAAGGTGTTTGTTCTGGCCGATTCTTTAACCCACTACTGCCTCAAGCTGAAAATCTATACAGGCAAAGAGGAAAATCGAGATCCAGGTGAATCAATTAGTGCAAGAGTCGTACATGAGCTTCTTGCAGACTACAAGGAGAAAGGTCATATTGTGTTTACCGACTCTTACTATACATCACCAGAACTGTTTATGCAACTCAGAGGTGCAAACACTGGAGCTTGTGGGACTGTTTCTGAAAACAGGAAACAATTTCCAGACCAACTAAAAAAAAACATCTCAAGCTGAAGAAAGGTGAACCTCCTTGATTTGCGGTAAGAAATGATGAGTCCATGTTGGCTGTCACATGGATGGATAACAAGCGTGTAAGCCTTATCTCCACTGTTGATGGAAATGATACTACCACAGGCAGCAAAATGTCATCTAAGAAGTTTCGCCAAATTCTGAGTACAACCCTTGTAGAGGCAGCAACTGTTGCTTGCAGCGCCTCTGCTTCTAGTGCCAGTGCACCTTTGGATCGTCTATCTGTCAGACACTTCGTCAACAAATATGACAATCCCAAGCACAAACCAAGATGTGTTGTTTGCAATGCTGCTGGGAAGTGAGCCCAAACTTCATATTTCTGTAAAGGATGCAATGTTGCTTTGTGTGTTGTCCCATGCTTCGAATTGTATCATACTGTGGACAAGTATGGGTAGCGACGCCAACAGCAGTAGCATTTGGATTATGAATCATGGACTATATGTACATACAGACAGGTTAGTTGCAATGTAGATATGAAAACATGACTTATAAATGTGAAAAAATATAGACTATATGATATAATTTTTTTTATTTAACAAAAATGTTGACCTGAAAAATACAGCATTTTGCAAGACCCAAATAACACCAAAAGAAACATGTTAGAAATGATTTAAACATCAAATAATGTTTCATAGCTCATAGCATGTCATCTAACATGTCATCAGTGTGTTTTAGCATTGAAATCAATTATCTTATTTTTTGTAAAATTTCTTTGAATGTACCCTTGTTTTATACAATAAAATGTGTAAATCCAAGATGGCCGCCAAGGTCACGTGACCCAATGTTACGCGATGATGTCAAAATTATTAAGCTTAACCATGTCCTAACACAATCTGAAAGTCTCAAGGTCCCAAGTTTTTTTAATGATTTTCTAAAATTATCACTCTTAAAAGTGATCATGTCTAAAAAATGCAGTGGCGCTGGGCCAGACTTGGCTGAAAAAAGTGTGGCAGCGAAAGGGTTAATCAACTTTAATTGGATCTACTTTAATGACACATTTAGGAATCTGTGCATGTGGCATTATGATGTACCATCTTTCGGGGCTGATACTCCTGATGCGAAATTTAACTGAATGCTACTATTTACCATTAACAGTAATAGAAATCTAGACAGACTATACTAGAGTCTATCAATTATATGTCAATATTGAGTCATTCTTATTCATTGAATTGACAATGACAATCTTTCTTAATTAGTTCTAAGTCTTAGATACTTAAACTAATTTCTAAATATTCAATGAAGCCAAACAAAACTTGCTAAATATTGGTTCCTAAATAAAGTAAAACATTTTGTTGTACATGCATTGTTAAATAGTAGATTTGTTAAATTTTGTTTGCCGAAGACGGATGTGTCGGACCGAAATGTACAAATATCGCAGTCAAGCTGTAAACTAACGGCACAGCATATTCTGTTCTCCGGACTACATATGTTTTGGGTTCACCACTATTAAACAACACAAGATTTATGGTAGACAAAAAAACTAGCAGACATGGGCTGTACTGTACTACTGCCTGTAGGTAGTTGAACTGTATAATATGAAAGAAACAGCAGTGTATTTACAATTAACGGTTCCTCCTTCTCGTACCAATTCCCATTGCGCTATTTCCCCACCAACCCACCCCATCTTGCAACAGAAGATTGCATCTCAGATGCCATCTGGATTATTAAAAAGAACATTTTTCTTTTATTCTGAAGTTATCAAAAAATGACATCATAATCAAATGAAATGTAGGATATTGTTTAAAACAGATTTTAAATATAAAATATTCAAATCATAGGGTTTCGCTTGTCTAGGATTTGAACCATGACCCTATAGCGCCCCTTGTCAAGGATCGTGCTCCTAGACCACTGCCGATTGAAAATAAAGTTTCGCCAAGGAAGTATCTAGTGCTAGTTTTCAGTTGACTAAGCAGGCAGACACGTTTCGCTTTGTACAAAAATGGATACAAATATTGGAATTCGTCCAGCATTTGAACCATCGAACTTATCCTTGCACCGTAGGTTCATACACCTACAATGTGGTTTAATCAAATCACTTTCGAAATCTCGGGACAAACGAACAAGAATTAATTAGCTAATTTTGTTTCTAGACCCAGCTCTATTTGCCTTTTTCTTTTTTGCTGTATGTTCTATTTTAAGCACTTTCCTTCTTTCTTCTTCCTAAGTGGTTGTACATGTCGCTCATCCGTACATTACCACTGGGAAGATGCAAGTCCTCAGGATATTTTATTTTATGTTTCTGTGTTGCCATGGACATTCTTCCTCTTACTTATTTTTGGCCCTCCCTATTGTTGCTCATAATTGAGCAGAGATATTCAAACCTTGTGATATTGTTAACTTCTTGCTTCTCTAGGATACCTTTATTTATGATTTCTGCCTTTCCAATGCTCATTATCTTAGTTTTGCCTAAGATATATAGTTGCACTTGCTTTTTAAACTTTTGAATGGGAAATGAAAGGAATGATCAGAACATTCTGAAAATATTTTTTTTCTCAACAGAAGAATGGGTACTAGAGTGTACATTGGTCGTTTGTCATATCATGCACGAGAAAAAGACATTGAACGATTCTTCAGAGGCTTTGGTAGAATTCGGGACATCATGCTAAAAAACGGTTATGGCTTTGTTGTGAGTGAATTTAAATTAACATTGAATCAGTTTAATGTTTTGCATTTCAGGTTCTGTGACTTCTTTATCAAGCAGTTTATTTCTGGTGGAAATGTATTTATTATATCAGGTGCAATATTCGATTTTAACTGAGTGAAACTCTTGAGAACCACTTTAACTTTCCAAACATGTTTGTAAAGGCGGATATGTATGAAGCTAGCAATCTCATTATATATAACAAAAATAATATAGAAGCCAATGCAAGAGCACTTATAACTGCTTGAAACATGCTTCCAGCAATAGTATTAGTTGTGGTGTGTGTCCATCTTCATATGGAGTGAAAGGAACGCACAAGATGATTTAATAATAACAACTATACTGTGTAGAGCATTCTTCGCCTGGCACTCTCTGCTGGACTAGGCATCGATCCCATGTTAGAATTCTTGTTAACTACTACACAGAATGTACGACAATCCTCCAACCATTCCAAAAACCAGAAAGGTATTCGCCAGGGGTATCCTATTTCATCGTCTCTTTTCTTCATGCCAAGAGTCCATCATCAGTCAATGCAACTGGACTCCCTTTGGCATCAATGTCAAGCGACTTAACTCTTAGTGGACACGCCCTAAAACCACGTTTTTATGAGTTATTTTTTCTACAATGGAGTGTTACAGCTGCTACTAAAATTGCAATATCTCAGTTATTTGTCATAGTTTAAACAAGTTTGATATACCAAAATTTTAAGATTTAACATTTCTAGTTCATGACATTGATAAAACAAGTCTTGTTTAAAAAAAATATGCAAATGTATGTATGCTGCAATAAATTTAAAATAAATAATCACTTACCACATCATTGTAATAAATCCAACATTGCTGTAGTTACTAAACTGGTTTAGTTTCAATGGTTGACCATATTTATACAATACATAAGAGTTTCAGTGAATTTGCAGCATAAATAGCATTTATATGTGAGTTCTACATTTTCTGCATTTAAATAAAAAAAACCATTTTACAACAGATTTACAGCTGATTTTTTTGTTAAAGAAAACTAGATACAACTACCGCACCATTGCATGTTCCTTTGAACGATATTGGGCAGTAATGGGCATTTTGTTATATCTGGCGGCCTGGTACGGACATAAGAATTCAGTTGTGTGATTTATATGATCCAACAAAAAAAGTCTTCCACCGCTTTCTGGTTTGCCATGTAAATGTGCCTTTGCTAGTCACATTCTGGTCAACTCTGTCACATCCATTCATTTTGAAATATATTTATCAATCATGTATGGCTTCAGTCTAACATGACCAGAGCGACTGCTAATGCTTTTAGTGCTTACTGAGACCGGACGCAGGGCTTTTTGTTTCGGAACATCACACAAAGAAATTTCTATTCCAAGTGCAGGAACCATTTCGTTTGCATATGACTTAGCATTGCTGTTTTCAATGCATGGGGAAAATACTTGCGGTTCACGTTGACCGTGCCAGTATAATAATGGCTATTTTCAAGAAGATATTGAATCTGTCTTGATAGATATTTGTTGAAACCACGGTGTCTGAATGGCTCATATGACCAGTAATCATTGATGTTAGGTTTCTTTAAAATGGCTATTGCAATTACAGCAGGAAACAAATTATGCAATTCTGTCAGTCACCGGGGTCCATGATTAAAAAAATAGATTGCCTTGATGCAGTTTCTCCTTTTTCCTGACATCTGTTTGCATACTCATTGATAGAGATAAGGGACTGTAGATTTTCATCCGACAACAGTGCCTTCAAACAAAATAAAGCTGTTGAATATTCAACCACAATGTCAGGATTGATGCAGGGGATACTAGAACCTGGTGGTACAAACCTAAAATTGTTGTGACCTCATCTAGTCTCCCATGCTCCTCAGCAGTAACTTGGGTACCTTCAGTACTGTCAGTTAGTGTTTCTAGCAGTACTGGAATTTGCTCTACTACTAACAGACCGAGATCTTGCTCCTCTTCCTCTCTTAGACATATGCCCTGCACAAGCCTAGGTCTGAGGCAGGGAAGATGCCCCTTCATCTCCATACTACTCTTGCTACAAGTACAACATATTCATATAATTCAGAAATGCCGGTTGTCGCTGAATTAGTTGTCCACATCAAGTACATATAATTAAACCCAAGTCTCTGAGGGGACGGTGTGGCCTAGTGGTTAAGTAGCACGGCTCACAACCGGAAGGTGCTGGGTTCGATCCCCATCACAGCACCGGCCGTTACCCCGGTGAAGCAAACCCTTAGAAAATGCAGGAGGAAGCAGGCCCTTACATAAAATGCAGGCTGAAGTCGGATGCACTGGGTCGACAGGCGCAAAATAAAAACCACAGTGCAATGCACACCGCCTTCGGGATTAGAGAAATAAGGTGAATACAAAACAAACCCAAGTCTAAATGAACTGTGCAGCCTGCCCAGCCATAAACCTTGCCTTACATGAAATAGATGAAGCAGCCATTACTCCTGTTTAGAATTTCGTAAATAAAAATAACCAGCTGTTTATGATTTGGTTAATTGTGAAGACTACGGTCTGTAATGCTCGGAAATCCCCTATCACGTTTACAATATTTACTGGATAGTTTGAACTGACTGTTTAATAAAAATTTGCTTCGGATTGGAAACGAAACAATTTTAGTTACTTTTAAATTGAAATCTTGCTGAAGTCGGATGTGTTGGACTAAAAGGTGCAAATATCGCAGTCAAGCTGTAAACTATGACACAACGCATTATTTTCTCTGGACTACATTCTGCTACTTAAGCCCTTTCAGGGTTTGGTATCGGGAGATTGAGAATGAACGAAGCAAAGCCAAAAGTGAAATGCACAATTAGTCAAATCATGTGGCACCTAGACTAATTGGAACCCCAGACTGGCCAATTAGAATGGTCGAATGTCCGCTAAGAGCTAACCACCTCTGCTTCGCAGATGACATGGTGCTCATCACAGAAACAGGCAAATACGCCAACCAGATGGTAGCTATGCTTCACAAAGTAGGGAGAAAAGCCGGCCTTGAGATGAACATCTCCAAGACGAAAGTCACGCGTAACTGTTTCGATACAAATGACCAAGTCATCCTCGATGGCAAGAATCTGGAAGACATAGAGGAGTATATCTACCAGGGGCGCTTTTTTGAACACGCAGAACGACTGAAATCCAGAACTAACAAGACATCATCGTGCGGGTTGGGCTGCCTTCTCGTCCATAAAGACGGCGCTAGACCATACCCACGATCAGAGTCTGTGCTCCTCCCTATTGAACTCCGCAGTTCTACCTGCAATGTGTTATGTCGCAGAAACATGGGCTCTTACAAAAGAAGTGGAGTCTAAACTCAGTGACCCAAACCTTCCTCTAAAGACGTATGATTACAACCGTTTGAAAAGGTCTTCACAACATCGATGTATGGCAGATATCATTGGTGAAGAGTGCAGTTACCCACACAGACAAGGCAAATCATTGCTGGGCTGGTCACCTGCTTAGGAGAACTGATGACCGTTGGAGCACAGCGACAGCCATCTGGTACTCATGAACCAGAAGACGACCACGGGGAAGACCACCTATGTGCTGGTCTGACTCCCTCGAAACAATATCTTCAATGCTTCAGATGGGAAACTTATCACCCACTGGTCTACCGTGGCTCAAGACAGATTATAATGGACATGAAGTTGGGACTCGCAGTCTCATAACCGCTGCTGAGGAACTGTTGCCCAGTAATAACAAATATACATTAGCTTATTAAATTTTAAATAAAATGGCGATATAATAAATAAAAGATGCATTTTTTGTTTAACGACAGGTATTTACAGTAATGACAATTGGTTAAGCTAGTAATGTAAATAATTTGTTAGATGGTGGCATAATGATGTAGCATCTTTCGGGGCTGATAATCCTGATGCCAACATTCACTGAATGCTATTTGTCCACTAATGTGGCTTTCTTGTAGAGAAGCTATTGTTGATAATTGTTTCACCTCAACACACTTCGCTATCTTTTCAGGAATTTGATGACTATAGAGATGCCGATGATGCAGTATATGAGCTCAATGGTAAAGAGCTCTGTGGTGAAAGGTAAATCTCACTGTAAAATGTTATCATTTTAAAATGCATAAATGGACATGTGATAGAAACTACCAGTCTTATTTGTAAATACTACATCACCTGTGTCGTCATCATTACATTGTCTTGCACACTGGTGGACATGTCCTTCATCATGTTAACCGTCTTACCATTGTCCTATCATGATGTGCATTTGCTTACATTACAATTTCTAAATGCAAATGCTGATTTAAATGTTTATTGTGGTTGAACTTTACATTATATTCTTATTATAATTGTATGAATATAATAATTATTGTTGAACTATCTGCAGAATTGTTGGTTACCTTCAACAAGAATTAGATGATAGGTATTATGATGAAATGCTTGATAGTACTGATTTTCCTATTTTTCAGAGTTGTACTTCAACATGCTCGCGGTTCAGGCAAGCCTCAAGCTTCTAGATCTAGAGGCTCATCAGCTTGGTTAGACAAGTAAGCGAGTGTATAAATACTTGCAATGTTCTTGATGCATTTTTCTGTTTCCCTCCAGAGTGAGTGTAGAGCACGCACGAGGGCCGCGCAGTGACGACTCATTTCGTGACCGCGGCTTTAGAGGACGCCGTGGTGGTGGTAGGCGGGACAAGTAAGCATATTTGGTGGAGACAAATGTTTGCTGTATTCTCTTTGCACTATTGATTTTCCTTTGGTGTTGTTTACTTGGTTTTATATATATATATACATATTTATATACACATCCTATGTGGTGTTGGCCAATATTGTGTATGGAAACAAATCACTTGTAGCTGTAGACCAGAAAAATAGCGCTTAATATTATTTCGTTGTCCAGCCATTGTGTTTTATGCATCATACTTTTCTCCATTTCCCAAGATATTGGCACTATCATCTTGATCTTGATAAAGTTTTAGTTAGAGAATATTCTGTATTATTGACTATAGACATGCATAATAATACTTTTATGTTTCTGTTATTGCTGGGGGAGGAGTCGGACCTAACAGGCGAGTCAGCTGTATGGTGGATAACTGAATGGCCTCTATATTTGGTGGGTAACTGAAAACCAAGTAAATAGCCATGAACTAGAAATGTAGGACAAAAGAAGACAGCACCTTCATGATTATAAGTCAACAAGGGAAGAAAACAGGGTAGATGGCGAACTGGCACAAATTATGGATAATATGCTTCTTTACAACAGTTTCTGCTACCGACGGCCCAGTAGAGGAGTTGGCTGTTTTGTGTCCAGCAGTCAAAGGGACAACTAGAGAGGGCAAATTGTCTTTGAATGCATAATGGAACCGGCCTTAAAGAAGTCAAGTTAGCTGTTAAAGTCCAGAATGAGTGGGATAGAGCAGATGACATTAAACAAGTACTTTGAACTGCATGAAAAGACTTGTGGATGATTGGGACGATCAAATTATTGAAGATGGATTGATTGGGAGATATGGTGAAGATGTTATAAATGACAATGGAGGATGGCTCTGGAGATTCTGCATTGAACAAAACCTGCCGAAGACAGATGTGTCAAACTGATAGGTGCAAATATCTCGATGAAGCTGTAAACTAGCAACACAACACATTCTGTTCTCTGGACTACATCCTGTTACTTGCAAAGTCCTATTCAGGGCTTGGTAGTGGGATATTGAGAATGAACACAGAACAACAAATAAACCTGGTCATCACAAACACAAAGTTTCCTCATAAGTGCGTACATATGAACATTCTTTCGTTAACCAACAAGGAAAGAAGTCCTTCATCGCTTATGCCATCGTGAGGAAAGATTAATTTCGGTATTTGAGAGGTGTTAGAGCCTGGAGAGGACCCGATATCGGACATGACCAATAAATAGAAAACAGAGTAGTCCCACTAAAACATCGACCACAATCAAGTAAGAAACCAAACACAGGAGAGGAGAAACAAGAGTAAAGGGATATGCATTAAGAGAGTCAGATTTTAGGACCAGATACCAGGATCGTAATTCAGTGGAAAGACCACCTTCAAGGAAGCTGAAGCATCTGGTGAAGTCAGGAAGGATATAAAGAGGACACACTGGTGAACAGAATTCAAAATGTTAATAAGGGACAAGAAAAAGGCATGGAAACAATACTTGGAAGCCAGGAATACAGCAGGAGAAATAGAAATACAAAGAATGTGTAAGAAGCTGGAGACATGAAACGCTGGCAAAGCAGCTGGACATGATCGCACTACATCAGAAATTGTAAAGTACATGATAACTACAGGTGACCCTTATTCAATCAATTTTCAATCAATTGAATGCCGCTAAGTTAAACCAAAGAACTTTGAGATACCAATTTTAAAACGTGCAAAAACCAAAGGGACATCACCATCCTTATTGTCTCTGGCAAAGTCTACTCTAGGATACTGGATCAGAGACTAAGAAATCTGGACGAGCCAGAAATGGACGGCGCCCAATGTGGTTTCAGAGCAAACCAAAGTACTCAAGACCTTATCTTTATACTCTGGCAACTCCAGTGAAAAAAGCTCTTCAGTGAGATGATGAAATGCACCTATTTTTCCCTGCATCCTTGATCTGCGCTATACCGAGTTTGATAAGACTTGAAGAAATTAAATTGGAACAGGAAACCAAACAGAGGAGGAGTTCAAAACCAACAGACGGCGACATATTTACTATAACACCTTCATACTAATCATGGATTTAATAAAATCCTGTAAGTGCACCAGGACCAAACAGTACTCAGTGGGGTACCTGAAGATGAGGCCAATCTATATATCAGAGCTGGTGTTTGCCGATGATGTAGCCCTGATTATCGAGGGAAAGGAGGGATGGCCATTAGCAGTTGAAAAACATAAACCAGACTGGTCTTAAGACAAGAGACATCACATTTTTCTTGATGAACAGCCTCTGGAAGAGGTCAAGCAGTTTAAATACCTTGGAACTGTAATAAACCAGAAGGGAGGTAACACTCTAACGGACCAACTCGGTCTACAAAAACGGTGTATGGAATTATTTTTGTTGTTGAACGGATTCACTCCCGACATCCATTTATTTATGCTGAATACATCACAAATGGGGATCAAGACGCTGAGCAGCGCATGAGCTGCAGTGGTCAGCGACCCATAGCTGACTGCTAGCGTCAGGGCCAGCGAACCCTGAGCTGCCAAGACCCTTCTACACCTCCATGCGGTAATCCTGGATAACAGGCTGCAGCAGGGCAAACTGGCTAAGGAGAAGGGATCAAAGAGGGAATGCTAACCGGTACTCAAAAAAGGTGAAGTAGGTTGTTGGGAACGATCTTTATCGAGTAGATCTGTTTATTTTGTTTGTTTAGATGAAAGAACTACGTTTAACCTTTAGCACGCCAGATTCTTTTTGAAAAATATTTGACCTAATTAATTTTCTTAATTAGTCACCATGGTAGTCGTTTTTCAAAATTTTTAATTTTTATGTTTGTTTGTCAATAAATATGATTTTCTGGCGTGTAGACACACAATAGGATAACAAACATGTGGGTGTTATTGTTGTTGTTGTGTGTTTGTTAGTTTTTGAGATACAAAAAGATGAAGTTGAAAATTTATGAAAATCTCAGGAAAAATTTGGACTCGACCACTAGGCCTAGTCGCTTCGATAGAAAACCATGGAAACCACAACAACGTATCGATACTGTGTTTACAATATCGCCACAACTGTTAGTTTCAATTCAAACGTAGTTCTTTCATTTAAAATAACAAAATTAAAAAATCTACTCGATAAAGATCTTTCCCAACAACCTACTTCCCCTTTCGCAAAAGGTCGGCTTGCTCCAAACGGCGTATACAAAATTAAAACTGTTCAAAAGCCATTTGTAATCGCACATACGATACTTTAACCGGCAAAATATCGTGTATATATGGAGCATGTATTCAGCAGTAAAAAATGGCTGTTGGGAGTGACTCCGTTTAAAAAAAAAAATTTTTCCGTACACCGTTTTTGTAGGCCTAGTGAGTCGGCTAGCACTCGACCATGGCGTGCTAAAGGTTAAATAGGAAACAGTTGTGTCGATAGTGTAAACACAGTATCGATACATTGTTGTGGTTTCCATGGTTTTCTATCGGAGCAACTAGGCCTAGTGGTCGAGTCAAAATTTTTTCTGAGATTTTCATAAATTTTCAACTTCATCTTTTTTGTATCTCAGAAACTAACAAGCACACAATAAAAACAATAACACCCACATGTTCGTTATTCAATTGTGTCTCTACACACAAGAAAATCATATTTGTTGACAAACAAAAGTTACAAATTTTAAACGTCGACTGCCATAGCGAGAAATAAAGAAAATTAATTAGGTCAAATTTTCGTCATAAATTGTGTGGTGTGCTAAAGGTTAAAGAGTTGGCCGTGTGAAAGGCAGCAACTGCTAATCATTTGCATTAAATAGAGGATTCCTCTGCAAAAGAGAAATAAGTAAGAAGTAGAATGGCTATACCACTGCACAAATTTGTCAGTTTTGACTTACAAATATGAATAATTTACAAGAAAAACATGCCAGCAAAGTTAGCTCACTCCACATATGTCAGTTTGACTTACAAATGTGAATAATATATGACATGCCAGCCAGCAAAGTTAGCTCCAAGCATCAGAAATTAGATATAAAAGAAATGTGGTCCAAACAAAAAGAAGAACCAAGGTCTACAATCAGACAATACAAGATTTCAAAATCCAGCCATTGCAGACTCTAGTGGAGCAATCTCAGCTACGATGGTTTGATCATGTCTGCAGAATAAAAGATTATTGACTACAGAAATAGTCATGGGAAGCAAAGAGTCAAGGACTCAGACCCTGAGGCCGATACAAAGTCCACTGGGATGAGCACATAAGTCTATAAGAAATCATGGAACTAAACTAATAGAAAAGTCTGACGCTCTTTCTGGCAAACCTCAACACCTCAGGCTAGAAGAGGAGTGACTATGTAAGTAAATCTTTACTACTGTTGATTGGGACATTAAAAAAATGGTCTTAATGACAACATTCTTTAAACTACTCCCTTTTTCTTAGGTATGGCCCTCCTACCAGAACAGACCACAGACTGATTGTAGAAAATTTGTCATCCCGTGTCAGTTGGCAGGTATGTTCTGTGTTGTAATGAAAATTTTAAGTAAATCATGTTTGAAGACCATTGGTTGAACTTTGTCCCACTGTTTTGAAGCTAAATATTTGATCATAATTTGTACAAATGTTTCTATTAAAGACTGACAGCAGACAAACCAAATACATCAATATTTAAAACACATGTTTACATTTATAAAACAATGGATGTAGCTTTGTACCATCAAAACTTGACTTTAAAATGTTTAGACAATGTGAAATGTTCATATTTAAAAAAGTATTATTCTCATTCCTCATAAGCACCCACTTCAGAGATGAGATGAAGAAAACAAGGGCACTCTGATGTCCAGGCTAAAAGTAGCTCTCCTTATGAGATGGGTCTGGCTGAGGGGATGACTCTGAAGCCTTCACTCTAAACTGGCAGTCTGGTCGTGACTTTGGTTCCCTATTTCGTCCTCTTGCTCGTTTCTCTGCCAGGTCTGGATACCTGCCCATCTTTGGGTTTGAGGGTCTGGCCAGAATTACTCTGCACGAAGTTCAGGACAAGATTTTAATTTTTTTTTAATGAATCAGCCACAAGATGATTGGGGTCTTGAGACGGTGAGAAGATTGCACAGATTTGATTGATGTCCATCTTGGGTCATCCATGATACACTTCTGCTGCCAGACCACTGAGGCCTTCAAGCGATGAAGAGCTTTGATGATAAAAGATAAGAGGTGGTGTTTTGTAGGGTTGGTGAGAAATGATGTTAGTGCTGGGGCACTGTGGCCAGAAGACGAGGGTAAAGTCCGAAGACGACCTCTGGCTGGCTTGTGACTGTAGGGCTTCTTAGACTCGACCGGCTAGGGCTTCCCCCACTTGCTCAAAATTTTCTGAGGTAATCATCACGGCATCTCAGTGTTTAAAAGTATTAGATCAGATTGTACCATTATCTAGAATGTTTACAGTAAATGTTTTAAAACATTCATTTTGTATTTGAGTAATAGTAACGCAGATTTAAAAAGTATTTTGAGCCCTTTACAGTCCAGTCTAATATACAAGATTGTATGTTTAATGTTCAGTTATAGCACATTGTCTGTTTCACGTCAGTACAAATTGATATGTCATGTTATATGTATCATTACTACTGGGATCAAGACGCTGAACAGTGCATGAGCTGCAGCTGTCAGCAACCCATAGCTGACTGCTAGCGTCGGGGCCAGCGAACCAGAGCTGCCAAGACCCTTCTACACCTAGCGGTGGTCCTGGATAACAGGCTGCAACAGAGCAGACTGGCTAAGGAGAAGGGATCGAAGAGGGAATGCTAACCCAGTACTAAAAAAATGCTTGCTGAAGTCGGATTTGTTGGACCGAAAGGTGCAAATTTCGCATTCAAACTATATTATGACAACACATTCCGTTCTCTGGACTACATTTTGCTACTTAGGCCCGTGTCAGGGTTTGGTAGCGGGAGATTGAGAATGAACGAAGCCAAGCCAAGCCTACTTACACCTGAGTCACTGTCAGAGTTTACATTTCGCTTGTATTGAATGTCCATGCTTAACTCGTGTGAATGATCATTGGTCTGATCAAATATTAAGTCATCTCTTAGCTGTTGAAGCACACATTCCCTCGCATGAATAGCCACAGCTTAAAAAAATTAACAAAAATGTCAATACTTGTGTGATTTTTGGAGCTCTTCGTTAACTAAAAATCTGTGGATGTGTTGGAAGACTGTTTTGATTAGGCCACTTAAAAATGAAACTTTGTTTGCTGTATGCTAATGGCAAATGAAGTGTATAGTTGGTGCTTTCATGCATTTTCGACTGTAAAGGGCTAATATAGGTATTATATTTACATATTTGTAATTTTTTTTTTTAATGTATGGTTTAAAGAAATTGAAAATAAACTAACTGCAATTATTTGTGTCAAATATTTTAGTTACGATGCTTATTTAAGATATTTGTATACATTTAGAACCTTATAACATAACTTACCAGCATATTATTACATAAGTAGGAAGTTAAACTTGTTAATTATTTTTTAAAGATTGCTATGCTAATTGTATTTATTACAGACTTGCCATAAATATGATTTTGTATGACAATGTTTTCAGTCTGTTTTTGTTTTATTACTTGATAAAGGACCTCAAGGATTACATGCGTCAAGCAGGGGAAGTCACGTATGCAGATGCCCACAAGAAACATAGGAACGAGGGGTCAGTAATAGATTATTTACAATAGTCTACTCTTTGTGCACTGCTTAGCCCTTTTCAGTCCGAGCTAATTTTGCAGATTTCCATCCATGCCAAAATGAAATTTTGTGTGTCGGTTTTATTCAAAATTAAATAAATTACTGAACAAGCTGAGCTAAGATTACTATCTAACAATTGTAAGGCACATGATGAAACAATCTGACATGAAGTATTTATAATAAAGATTATATGTTGGTATGAAACATTAATGCCTAGATGAAAAATTGGAGAGACTATTTGTTTGGTACCTACCACACTGTCTATATTGCAGATACATCAGTCAATTCCTTTTCACATACCAATCATATTATATGTCAAAGTCAGATTGGGAGTTTGTTGAATATCCATGAGTAATCCAGATGCACTGTCATTAATCTGATCAAATAATAAATCATTTCTCGCACCTTGAAGCTCAGCTTTAGTCAACGAAAAATTATGTTTCAACAACTTTCGCAAATGTCTGTCTATTGGAAATAAAATTACAATTAATCGTCAATTGGGCATACCCGACATTATTTAGAGTCATTAACAAAAATGAAATAGATTCTGTGAAAATGTCAATATTTACTTCTGTCACTCCAGACTCCTTCTCATTAGCAAATGTCTCAACTTTGATATCAGGATCTCCATTACATCAACATTTTCTATAACAATAACATCAATGCACTGTTCAGAATCACTTTCTTTGTCACTACTGGGATTTCTGCATTTATTAATTTCATATTCAATTCTCATATCCCATAGTCATTCGATGAAATAGCAAAAGTTACAGATTTTCACAGATTGAAGATGAACTTTTAAAACTTGTAAATGTCATTATATGAACAGAGGGGACGGCGTGGGCTAGTTAAGTGACACGGCTCACAATTCGATCACAGCACCGGTCGTTACCCCAGGGAAGCAAACCCTTAGAAAATGCAGGAGGAAGCAGACCCTTACATAAAATGCATGCTGAAGTCGGATGCACTGGGCCGACAGGCGCAAAATAAAAACCACAGTGTAACGCACACACGCCTTGGGGAATAGATAAATAAGGTGAACGCCAAAAAAAAAAAATTGATCATACAGGAAAGGTGAGTGAGCAAGTTAAGGTAGCAGTGACAAAGGCAAATGCAATGTTAGTATGAAAAAAAGAAATATTAAACATAGGAGGAAGGAAGTGATAGTCAGACTGTATAAAGCATTAGTTAGACCTAGATTGGAGTACTGTGTTCTGGTGTGGAGTCATCATCATAGAGGGGGTATAAACATGCTGAAAAGAATACAAAAAAAGAGGGACAAAGATGATAGTGGGATTCCCCGGGGAAGCAAACTCTTAGAAAATGCAGGAGGAAGCAGACCCTTACATAAAATGCATGCGGAAGTCGAGATGCACTGGACCGACCGGCACAAAATAAAAACCACAGTGCAACACAAACCGCCTTGGGGAATAAAGAAATAAGGTGTACACAAAATAAATAAAAATAAATTATGAACACCAGCGCCATTTTGGTCTTAAACGAAACGTCTGACGAGGTTGTTATAAATACAGACGTTTTGTTTCATGCAAAATTTGCGGGCAGACAACATTTCAGTGGTTTCTGTCTGGCTAAGGGTTCAAACCTGAGCTCCCAGGGAGCTGAAATATGTTGATTTTCTTTATAATACACATTGCTATATCTTTTTGTCTGCCAAATTGTCATTGACAGGATCATAGAATTTGCAACAGCATCAGACTTGAGAAATGCCATAGAAAAGTTGGATGGAACCGAGATCAATGGCCGTAAGATCAGACTAATTGAGGATAAGCCAAGGAAACACAGGTAATGGGCTTTGAATTAGTTTATTTGGCCATTGAACCTGTCATACAGAAACTTTGTTTGAAGTTGTCCACAAGGAAGGAAGGCAATGATCTTCCTGTAGACCATTGCTCTTCAACCTGTTTATACCTGGCGCCCACTTTTATAACTTTTGTTACCGTAATTTTCATTTCACTGCCACCAAAATTTAAAGTGCAGAAAATTTTGCGATCATTCACCGAGTCTGCGTATTTTTGATGTTGTGTGGAATGTCCTTTGCAGCATGTCTGAAAGAAACTCAATTTCTATCTAAATCTACAGCCTGCTCCAGAGTCATGTCTAATCTTCCTTGACATCTTGGTGCCATCACATTCTTGGTCTGTCTCTGCCTTTCTTGCTCAGCACCATTACCGTTTCCAAAAAAACTAGTGTGTTTTTTTTTTTAACCAAAGTATTTCAATTTTCTATTTGGGATTAAATTGATTAATCCGTTCTCCTCTCTGTCCAACTCTTGTCGAATGTCTACATTCCTCTTCTTTATTCTCTATGGTATTCTTAGGACCTTTGTATATCATTCTGACTTGAAAGAATCGAGGTTTGGGTAAACTGTCCACGTTTCATAGATGTGTGCTGCCACAGGAAAAATCACAGTTCTCGAAATCTGCACTGTTGTTGGTTTGCTGGTATTCTGCCATAGTTTTCCCAGGTTATGTTTTTAATACAAAATGTAATTCTGCTACTGCCCACCTGAAAACTAAAATCGTCCACTAGTGAGCAGCTGAGGTTGAAGATCTAGACTCAAATGTATTCCTTTACTTAGCCTAGGATTTTTTGATGCCATCAAGAATTGTAAAGCCATTCGGTGATGAAACTTTTTTATAATTTAAAAGCGAGATAAAACTTTGTTACAAAATGTTATGCGCTAGCATAATTTTTGTGTTTCATTTAATAAACTTAATAGAAGACAGTGGCATGATGATTTACCATCTTTCGGGGCTGATCTGATGCCAACATTCACTGAATGCTGTTTGTCTGTTATTTGCCAATCTATTTGCTGACTTTACACCATTCCTTAGTGTCATCCTTTTGAGATCTGTGTTACCTCAGAATAAGCTAGATACCAAACATACCCTTTACAGTCCTGCCTTATTTACTTAATTTTTACCGTAACTGTCCAAGACATTGGAAGTAGTTGTCTTTTTACATTAAAACTTCATATAAAAAATACTGCTCCTGCTAAAATACTTAATTGAATTATGTATTAGGTACCACATTCATGTGTAAAATTAAAATTGCAGAATGGAATAAAAACATTAAGAAAAAAAAATATGAATTGTGCTATTCTTCAATCACAAACTATACAATCACACATATATATCTTAAATTATAATTCTAAACTTCACCCTTCTTGACTTGTCTTTTCTTTGAATAGACACCCTATTTGGTTTGTTAGAATAGTGGAACATGAATATGTTTGGTGGTGTTCCAGGAGTGTAGTTTCTAACTGGGTCCTCGAAAAATAATTATCAAATTAAAGATATCCCTTTTCCAAGATATGGGCTAGCACCACACAATGACCAACACAATAGGAGCATCAATTTTACCCATATGTAAGTCGAAATTGCACACAGCCATTTTGTGGATCTGTAATACGAAACTTATGATGTCCCAAGGTGATGGCATTGCTATTGCATACTGTTTGTAAAAAAAAAATTTGCCTCAATGCTGAGCTCTCTCCCAGTATAATAGTTTTTCTATTTTCACTATTAGCATCTGTCAAACTTTATAGGGTGGGTCGTAACGTGTCTGACGTAGAGGAACAGCCTTCTCCGAGTCATAAATGTGAAAATAAGACATTAAAAAAAACCCATTTTCGCTATCACATTTGCCACTGCAGATTATCCTAGTTTTTCATCAACTGATCAATAAAGATTTATCTCAGACAGTGTGACTATGCCAAACATCAAATTTATGTAGAATAAAGTTTTGATTTCTTTAGATTTACTTGAATTCCAGTACTGGTTGATTTCCTCCTATCCGTGCCTTTGTTCGGCATACAAATTTTAATTGCGCTCATGTGGGAAAACTTCATTTATAATTCAACTGAAATAGTCAAACAGGGTAGCATCAATACCATAGCACAATGTTTGCAGACGATCTGGCTATGTGGACCTCTGAAAAGAATCTCACCATAGCAAGAAATCGGATGCAGCAGGCCCTAACATCGCTGGAAGAGTGGGCGAACTCATTGCTGGTCAAAATAAACGAGGAGAAAACCACATGCACAATATTCTCGCTTTCAATCAAACCCCAAAACACCAAATTAAGTCTAAATGGCAAATTCGTGCAGCCAAACGACAACCCAACCTATCTGGGAGTCACATTTGATCGGCGCATGACATGGAAAAGTCAGATCGAGAGAAACCGAATGAGAGCCAGGGAAAGAATGGCAATCATGAGGAAACTTGCTGGCACAAGCTGGGGAGCAGACGAAGGCATACTAAAGAAACTGTACACTGGAAGAGTGAGACCAGTGCTCGAGTATGGCATTGCGGCATGGACAACAGCAGCAAAGGCGAACTTCGATAAAGTTAGCAAACTTCAAAACCAAGCCAGAAGAATTGTAACAGGAGGCATGAAGTCAACGCCAATTGTAGAACTTGAAAAGATTACAAAACTACAATCCATGACCGATAGAAGAGACTGCAGAGCCCAGCTGCAGTCAGAGAAACTCCGAAGACTGACTGACCATCCAATGCACCAGAGACTAAACAATTTGGGAAATGGGAAACTAAAGCGGAGAAACTTTGCAGAAATAGCCAAAGCAAAGATGCACGAAGATCCCATAAACGCACTAACAACACCAAAACCCATCACTACTGTACGAAAACCTACCTGGAGGCAGGATATATTTCCAGAGGTGGTAGAAAATATACCAGGTATTGGAAACAAAAACTGCCAGACTGAAAAAGAAAGGAGAGATACTACCCTAAGCTTCATATCGAAAAGCTACCCAAGCATGGACTGGACCCATGCATACGCCGACGGTTCTGTAACAAACACTACACAGAACGGAGGGGCAGGAGCATTCCTGAACCTACCAAATGGCAAACAAATAACACTGTCATTCGCTACTGGTAAGTACACAAGCAATTTCAGAGCGGAGGCAGAGGCACTAAGGGCGGCACTGGAAGAAATGATGACACACAATGAAAATGAAAGCCATATGGTCCTGCTTACAGATGCTCTCGCCGTAGTCACAGCGCTAAAAAGCCAGAAAAACACTGAGCTTAATGACTTAAGAGCAGCACTCTGCAAACTGTGCCAGCAGTCCGCACCAAAAAGGGTAGTGGTACAGTGGGTCCCATCACACTGCAACATCCAAGGCAACGAGGAGGCAGACAGACTGGCAAAAGAAGGTGCATGACTACCACAAACAGATACTAGTATGACGTACGAAGAGTCAAAACGGCTTATCAAAGCCAGATACATGACCAAATGGGAAACCGAACATACTGGTTACACCAAAAACGATGCCTATTACCAGTTGAACCGAAGAGAGCAGGTCGTTGTCTTCAGACTTCGCACTGGCCACAATAGACTGTGGTACCGACGAATGCCCGTGCGGTACTGGTAAAATGACCGCTGAACATCTGCTGCAGAACTGCCTGATATACGAGGATCAGAGAGAGCAGATGTGGCCATCACCAGTGGAACTGCAAGACAAGCTCTATGGCAGTGGCGACAGCCTCAGGATGACCGCCGCTTTTTTCGAAAAAATAATGGTTACTGTCTGACTGCGTACGAAGAAGAAGAATACCCAATGTGCGTTTGGGGTCATTGCTTTCGACAAAGTTTGAAACCTCAACAGGAGTATGCTGTGTTGACCAGTCTTGTTCTACCGATATTTCATTGACAGTAGGATCACTACGGTATTCACAATCAGATCCACATCATTTTCGCAATCGCCCAAATTGCCATTAAAATCGATGTCAGATTCACCAGAATCATCGTCACCTCAATTAGGCATGAAACCGCAATTCATACCATGAAGCAGAGACTCCATAACCTTTAAAACCATTTTTTTTAAATCACAAAAGTGTTGAAATGTGTGTTTTGGCAAACTGGTAACCAGATGTTTGGTTGTAATTTTATATTCCAGACCAAGGAGATATCGTTGCTTTGCAACAATGGCTAATGCTAGTAATAAATGGCAAAGCTCAGACGCGTCTGGCCAAGCTGAAGATTTAATGATTATTAATATCTGGTGGGAATGGTAATTGACTATTTCTTGTTGTTAACAGCCACTCACGCAGCAGATCTAGATCCAGAAGTCATCGCCGAAGTCGATCTCACAGTGGCAGTCACTCTAGATCCAGAAGTCGCAGCCGGTCACGCAGTGAAAGCAAGGATAAAAAGTCCAAGAGCAGATCAGCAAGTCCTAACAAGAAGTCTGAATCACGTTCTCGCTCCCGATCAAGATCTCAAGATAAGGAAAATGGAGGAGATCAGGATGTTGACGGAATCAATGATGATTAATTTGTGAGATTGGTGTCCGATTGGTTAAATGCTAGATTGGTATGCTTTATGTAAGTGTAACTTGTTTTATTACCTTTGGATTTGTAATACGTGAGAGAGAAGCCTGTTTTCTAAAATGTCATATGTATTTGTACATTAGACATGTCAATGTGTAGTAAACTCAATGACAGTTTTTCATTATTTCCATTTGGCCTAAAATCTTTCATTATTCACATTACATCATTCTGACATTTGCACATTTTCAGCAGTCTTATTTTCAGCCCACATTCTTGTTTATTTGTACAGATCATACATGTCAACTTGTTCATTAGCTACAAATGTGACATGCATTCATTCATTCATGATAATAAATTATGAATACATTTATTTGCTTTGTTCCTAACACTTATTTGAGCATTTATCTCTTTAATTTCTTAAAACTTTGAGTAATTAACACCCTAATTCAGACATATCATTGTCCTGGTCAAATAAATATGGGGTCGAAGATGCAGCACAGTAAACTAGAGCTGACCAAGACCCAGTCCTCCAAGTGGCGGCCCTGGAAACTGGATGCATTGATGTGCATGTGGAAATTTTAGGGAAAAATGTTATTAGGTCCTGAAGCACAATTTTATTAGTGAAAAATAGATTTTAAAATATTGTAACTTTCACATATGTCTGCCTCCCCAACAAAAATCAAATTAATCCAATATAAATTGCGCTTATGCAAGTCAAATGGGATATGGCAGAACTACTTGTAGAGTCAAAACCTTTTAAGTGCATAACTGACAATTTTTTAATTCAACATGTAGAAGCAGCCACCAGAGGCAACAACACAATCGACCTAGTTTTTAGTACAGAGGAAAATATGATTGAAAACGTTACCGTTTGGGAACTGTTTGGCTCAAGTGACCATCAAATCATCTGTTAGATCTTATTGCAGGGTAAGAAATAAACATAAACACGCGACCTTCTCTTACCATGTATTGTCAACTGAAATTTAGAAACACTGAAAAAAAACTAAACAAATTTTGTGCAATGTGCTGCTAACGACATGAGCATTTATCTGGCATCGAGCGGAAGAACGCTGACAGCGTTCTTATGGCATTAGATAATAGAGTTAATAGATGAGAAGGCTGCGCGGCGATGTCTTGAGTCAGTTCAGGTTGTTCTCCACACTGAGAAGGCGCCCAAGATAGATGTACTCGTTGACATCCTCTGATCGTACATCGCAAATGACTGGATCACAAGTGGCAAAGCGATTGCACAACACTTTGGTGATCTCCATTGAGTAGCTGCATCATTTGGTTGGCTTCTGCTGCTGACTCTGTGATGAGCACAAACACAGCAAATCGAAGATGATTGTGGCGTCTACCATCAATAAGGATGCCAAAGGTGTCCCAGTTGCATCGGCTAATGACTGATTCCAAACATGCGAAGAGGTTCGGTGAGATAGGATTACACTGACTGATCCATTTTTGAATTTGTACCACAATTGAACATTGGAAGGGACTAAATGTGGTAGTCCAGTTTATATAACTTAGCGAGAATTATGATGTAACCAGAATCGACACCTTGTTCCAACAGTTAACGTCAGATAAAATGTGGTTCTACCTAATCAAAAGCATTTTTATAGTAGATGGAGGTGAAAATCAAGAGCATCTGGAGCTCTCGGGCTGCCTCAATAAGGCAGCAGCAGCAGGTTGAAATATGGTCTATTGTGCTGTACGAACGCCGAAAGTCTGTCTGTTCGACTGGTTACGATTCTTTGAGAGTGGTGCAGACTGGCAAGGATGCATTTTGTAAACAGCTTGTAGGTGACGGAGGAATTGGGTGATAGTTTCCAAGATCCTCTTTGTCTCTCTTCTTGTGCAAGAGTGTTGCTCCTGAATAAAGAAAACGTGTAAAATGTTGGGCTATGGCTTGATAAAGTGGTAGACTGCATGCCGGGATGACCTCCGCAGTGATGTACAACTTCGACAACAGCCCTGCTTTAATGGTGGCCTTAAAAGCAAACCCATCAATAGAGATATGTATCAATTCTTTTGGATAGACATCAATTGTTCTTTGTGATGCTCTCATAAGACTTACTCAGATCAGAACTACTTGTACTTTCAGTTTTTGTTTAAATTTATGGCATTTTTAGATATGTATGTGGACAAATTTATTATTATTCTTTGTGCTTCTCGTCTTTTATCTCACTGACATGGTGTAGGACTGAGTTTTGTTTTATTCTTTTGTTTCCATTTTATTTACAAGATGTCTATTGGGGGGATCTTTGGTCATTCTCTTACTCCTCATAAACTTCCATAGCGGCCACATCTCTTCGCATCTCAAGGGGTTCCACATTCACGTGAATTTCACATGCAGCAAGCAGTGGGTGTTGACCTTAATGCTCCACTAATAAGGCACAGGTATTTTTCTGCATTCTGTCCAGGGATTCTACATTAGTCTGGGTATTTTGTCAGGAATGTGCCGAGAGTACATATCAAAGATACAGGCCTCTTTCTAGGCTGTGTCAGTGAGCTTCTTCAATAACTGTAGCATCCTAATGCTTTATTTTTAAAAAACATTTTTCCCCAAGGTTGAAATCAAGATATCCATGTGATTCCTTTCTGAACAATTACTGCTTGTCAAATCACAGACTATTTTGTTTGGCTACTTTGTGGCTCTTGATAAAGGTAGTGTAAAGCCTGGTTTGGAAAATGACTCAATCTTCTTTGTTCGTTCTCAATCTCCCCCTACCAAACCCTGAAAGGGCTTAAGTAGCAGAATGTAGTCCAGAGAACGGAATGCGTTGTCGTAGTTTACAGCTTGGCTGCGATATTTGCACTTTTTGGTCCAACACATCCGACTTCAGCAAGCATTTTTTTAGTACCGGGTTAGCATTTCATTTTCGATCCTTTCTACTTAGTCAATCTGCCCTGCTGCAGCCTGTTATCCAGGATCACCACGTGGAGGTGTAGAAGGGTCTTGGCAGCTATGGTTCGCTGGCCCTGACGCTAGCAATTAGCTATAGGTCGCTGACCACTGCAGCATCTTGATCCCAACTCAATCAATTTCTTTAAAATATACAGTTTTTTTTAACCTTTTCCAGTTGCCATCTTTTAGTTCGGGGCAAGTGCTGCAACTCCATCTGGTAAATATTTGTATTCAAAATAAAATGAATATTAAACAAATTAAGCTGAAATACACATCTACGGCGTGAAGTGTGCATAATAACAATTATATATTATTATGAAATGGTAAATGGGGTGGAAATAATAGATGAAAATTTGTGTGTATGTGTGCTTGTAAAGGCCTGTGTATTTCTTTCTGCATGCATTAATTCCTCAATTTCATTACCACAGACCATTCATTCTGTGTCAAAGTCTGAATAGGGAATATCAATGAGAAATCCAGATGCATTGGTCTGGTCAAATAAATCATTTCTAAGATCTTGAAGTCATAACTTTCCTTCTGCTAAATACTAAAAACTTCAATACGCATTTATTGCAGATAAGTCTGCACTAAATTTTAGCTGCGCATTGGCAAATTGTCTCTCTTGTAGGTTACTTCATAACTAAAATTCCACATAACGTAATCACGGTAATGTACTAGTTAAAAGTATGTCAATTGAATCTGGCGGAAATGGACATTTTGTGAGAGGTCTGTGCAGACAGTCACGCTGTAACAGGTTAAAAACCAATTTTTTAGCAACAACAGTAGGAAAGACAACTATATTTTCTTCATTCATCCTGAAATCAAGATCCAGGTTTCTCTTACAAAGGACACTTGTTTGTAAGGCTATTTATCTCCATACAGCTTTTTATCCATATGTCTCGGGAGGCCAGTATTGTTCTGTCTTCCTGCGTGAGTGTGCAGCTTTGTAAGATGTGTTCCGCCATCATGGTATGCTCCCCATGTGGACACCATGTTCCAATCCTCATTTTCTTGTAATAATGACCCTTAATTCTGTTATGCTCAGTCTGAAGATAACTTTCTCTTCTCTAGTTAAGTTATAGTAGCTGTCTTCTTTTCAGAGGTCGGGGTGTTGATCAGTCCATTTTCCCCTGAAGTTGTGTAATGGTCAGGTCTGTTTGTGGGGATGCTTCTCAACGCTTTGCTAGATTGTCTGCAGCTTCATTGTCTTCAATATTGCAGTGGGATGGGATCCACTGTATGACCAACCTTGGGTGTTCTGCTGAGAGCTGTATCAGGGAGAACATACATTACTCGAGATCTTCATCTTTGTGTTGTTTTAGCACTTGCTAATACTGACGTGGCATCAGTCAGGAATACTATGTTTTCTTAGTGGATATCTTTACCTTGGATCTCAGCTGTGGCATTCAGTGCTTCTGTACAGAAGTTATTGGAGTATGTTCCTGTTGTTAATACTCCCAAGTTTTTTTCTTCCCCAATCCTTAGTCTGTAATAGACCTGTCCAGATCCATTGGATGTGGCTTTGTTAGATGCACCATCTGTATATATGTGCATCCTAGACAAGTATATAATAAGCACTTTGAAAACATACACATCAGGCAACAGAAAGTAAAGTAATTATGCAATGCAATCTATACTCGAACCACAGACCATCAGATAATGAAATCTGCCTTGATAACATAGACATGAATTGGGGTGGCTCTACTTGTCTTTGTGATCGCAAAAGATGTTTAGTTTGTTACATATGAATTTCTCATTCCCTCCCATATACTTCTTAGTCTTCACCAGACAAGCAAAGACTTCCAACGCAACACTTAGGTTCAGCACATTTACCTGTTTATTTTCAAAAACAATTATGCTTTAATACATTTCTAAAGCACGGAGAACTCTTGCAGATACTATCAATGTAAATTGACTAAACATATCAGTATAGAAATTGAATAAATTACGTTTATATTGTTGGACAAATTCTAAAACATGCTTGTAAGAAGCAGCAGGTCAGTTTCCATCAAATTGATATACAGTAGTTGGAATATTGATTCTTATCTCCACTACAGTTCTCAGCCCTACTGAAGTCTGCTCCACATAGCACCTTGTGTTCTTGCTGTAGTCTCCATTTGTTTCACACAAGAACGTTGCTAGCAATATGCAAAACTGCTTTAGAAGCTATCTTAAAAAGACGCTTGTATTATTCTTTGAATCAAGATATCAAATGTATTTGATGCAATATATTTTTTCTTGTTACGTCTACACGTGAAGTCAAGTTCTCTGGATTAAAGTTGCTGTAGTGCAGAGTTCTTTAAGGCTTCCGAACAGATTTGTGTCTGTGGGCCAGTGCTCAGTATGCAATTGGCTTAGCTCTGCTGACACGAAACTGCACATGCTTTTTGACAATGCTTCTTCAAATAACTCTCCAGACTATTATAAGTAAAACATTTAGTATATAGTCTGGAGGTAGATGTTTTAGTGCTTTCGTTTGAAAGTATGTTAACAAAAATTAACTTCAGTTGTCCATAAAAAAATAGTTTTGGACATATATTGTCGTCAGTTCCTAAAAAAAAATAGATTAGGACATCTGCTGGTATCGGTTCCAACAAAGATTGATAAGACTTGTTATCATTAGATATCTTAACAAATAATATGTAAGGAAACTTCCAGTTCACAGTAAAGACAGAAAGTTATACGGTAATTTAGTTCTGAATTCAAAAGTAAATTTAGCATATGAAACTTTCTACATATCTATGAAACAACTTTGTAAAAATGATTTTTCTAGAATTTTTTCGGTGTTTAGTCCATATAAGCTGATTTTCATGTGACGACGCAATACCCTACTTATTGTTTGTGACCTACGGTTAACACTTTTGTGGTTTCAACAAAACTAGTGTCAAACTTGGATGATCTTCTGGGGGTGTCAGATTAAGGTAGCCTGCATTGCTGTTGGGGATGAAGTGTTGTGTGGATAGATACTTCATTGTAAAGCCTCAGTTTTATTTGTGGTGTCCACCGTTTCCTACCTCCCAATTTAGCCCACTTGTCTCTTTCTAGGAAGTGACTAATGGAAGGTTGTGCATGTAGAAACCATTTGCTATAAAAGCACACTGCAAGTGTCTGGAATCTGGCTTTCCTAAACGTGGGTAGGGAAGCCAATTTGAGTTATACAAATGCAGTGAAAGTTAAGTTTCCATCCCTGCTTCCTTTCCGCCCCTAACAGTAAGCCAGGTACCCATTTACATCTGGATGGCCTATAGCTTGATAGAACATTTCCCGCAAGAAGCGAGCTCTGCTACTCAAGACTCTCCAGATGATACTGCTTGCCCCAAAACAAAAACATTTAAAATGAAATTGTAATTGGTGCACACCAAAACAAAATTGTGTTCCTTAACTGAAATTTGATAATGATTCAATGTGCACATAGATTGAAATGTTTTATATACAGTGTGTATCACATGACAGATGAGATAATGACCAACTGTTGGGATCATGAGGACATATTACATACAAACTTTCTTACGCATTAATTTATATATTCCATCTGGAATACTGAACATTGATGAGTTGGTGTAAAAACCATACACTACAAACACATCACATTTAACATCAAATGTAAAAATGTATTTAAAAGTGGTTTGTGTTTACCACTCAAAGAACAAAATCATCAGAGACACTCACAAATAACTTGTGTTACACAGGACAGTACGGTGCCATGCCTCATGGTGTTCAGTTTTGAATTGACCTCAACCATTTGTATTTCAGCAATTCTTCTCTTTCCATATGGATTCCAAATTACATTGTTGTCTTCTGAGACGTCTTATCCCAAAAGCAACTATTGTCATTTGCTCTCAAGTAATAATAATATTCGCTTAGGCATCAAAGGCCTGTTGCGACGATCAACCACTACTAAGGATTGTTCATGCATAGTGTGTTGATCGAAATCCCTACAGACTTCTCAAGTGGAGCCCAGCACTCCGTAGTCTCGGGATGAGGGCCGCGAGGAGTGTCTGTTGAACCAATGTTTGTGTTGGCTTTCCTAGTCTGTCAATGTTTGATTCACTGTTTCTTCGTATTCTGTCCCCGTGTCCTCTGGATGGTGTCCACCTTCGGGTCAGCGTGACTCTTGCTGTGCTGAGAATACGGGGTTGGGAGAGGATCTCAAGGATGTCTTGTCAATAGACAACTTAACCTCCATCAACTTCTATTTATATGCAAGGTGAGATGTCCAGTTTTAGTCTATTCCCTCCACCATGACCTGTCAGCATGGGTGACCCATCTGGGAGCTTTTACTTCTGCTGGCGTAGCCCCTGTGGTCATTGATATGTACAGTCTCTCTCATCACTTCAAAGCAACAGACCTGGCTAGCAGATTAGTGTTACTATTTACAGTAAGCGTTGCTCCTTATTCGAGTTCATGTAACAGATGGTTGAATTCCCATAAGTACAAAATTTAAAAAACTATGTACAGGCATGCACTTTGTCATGTACTCCCCCCCCCTATAGTATGGGTTTATATTTGTCTGGTCTATGGGTCAATTAAAGTATGACAATTTTAAATTATGGTAGTTGACAAGTGAGAAATATATTCATGGTTGTGCTCTGTGCGATTTTTGTGTAGCTTTTTGTTAAATAACATTGGGAACAAATTCTTGTACTTCTTTTCTTTCTAGAAGGAAAAAATAAAAATTTGCTTAAATTTGTTCAATACTGAAAAGCAGACAGGAGTTTGAATTTTTTTTTTTTTTGGCACAGTATCTTCCTAACAAGTAATCTTAACATTTCCAGAAAATATCCTGGTAACAACACGTACATGAACAACAAACAAACCACTCAGAAATGTGAATTTTTTACGAACATTGCACATCACATCTTTGATCATATCTATAATATGTTAACGGTAACACATACACACATAGTAAGATCTTCAAAAATTCATAAAATACACCGTTTGCAAGTTCTCAACATGTTGCGGCCAAGAAATGTGTCAGAAAAACAAGGAGGACATACCCAGTGGCATACCTAAAGTGTCTTACATCAGGCAGGGACAAATTCTTTCTGTGGCACCCTTCTTCCTCGTCTAAAAAAGGTCAGAGTAGTTCTATATCAGAAACTGCTGTCAGGGATGAAATGTTAGAGACCAATTTTATCAATTTCCTTCATCGATGCCTTGTTTACTCCCCTAAAAGTAAGTCGGGCATAATTTTAGAGATGGATCGACTAGAGAGTGTCACAACTGTGGAGCAAACCCAGTACTTTTGCAAGTGTTCTTTTTGCGTTTGCGAATGCTCACAATGAGTAGAGGTTACCCTTTTGTGCGTCCTGAAAAGGACGTTAAGTGGCGGGTTGCAGTAGCTTTCCTCACATCCTGAGCGTGCTGATGAAGGTGGACCAGTTCCTCCAGGCCGTTGTGCTATGCTTGGCTACATCTGCATGTCGCTCGCTACTATGGGGATCACATTGACCCCTCACCTCAGCTAGGCAGCCATGAAAACAGCCCATTTCCAGGGAGGGCTACTAGAAAGCCGAGGTGAGGGTCTTGGCCAATATGCTTTGCTCTGATCTGACTGATTTCTTTATAGCCTTCTGATTTCTTTATAGCCTTCTGATCTGACTGATTTCTTTATAGCCTTCTGATCTGACTGATTTTTTTATAGCCTTCTGATCTGACTGATTTCTTTATAGCCTTCTGATCTGACTGATTTCTTTATAGCCTTCTGATCTGACTGATTTCTTTATAGCCTTCTGATCTGACTGATTTCTTTATAGCCTTCTGATCTGACTGATTTCTTTATAGCCTTCTGATCTGACTGATTTCTTTATAGCCTTCTGATCTGACTGATTTCTTTATAGCCTTCTGATCTGACTGATTTCTTTATAGCCTTCTGATCTGACTGATTTCTTTATAGCCTTCTGATCTGACTGATTTCTTTATAGCCTTCTGATCTGACTGATTTCTTTATAGCCTTCTGATCTGACTGATTTCTTTATAGCCTTCTGATCTGACTGATTTCTTTATAGCCTTTAAACAAAGACATTCCAGAATTGTATCAAAACTCATTCACTTAGTGAAACTATCAGAAAGCTGAGTCAACATATCGGCTTTGATAACAGTGTATAGATTTACCAAATTTATTAATATATTTCCCGACGGAAGTTTAGAAATATTACTCTTCAATTAACAGGTTTCTACAGAACAACGTGCAGTATTTTCATACTAGCTTCATATTTTGGGCACTTTTTCAATTTCTTGTGCCTTTAAAAAAATGTAAATATTGTGAAAACTAATGCACCTAGTTGAGTGAAATATTTTTGAACATATTCCCACGTGGATTGCCTTCATTAAAAAGTAATAGATTCATTCAAGTATATTAAGGTGAATGATTAATTGGGATCAAGATGCTGAGCAGCGCATGAGCTGCAGTGGTCAGCGACCCATAGCTGACTGCTAGCGTCAGGGCCAGCGAACCATAGCTGCCAAGACCCTTCTACACCTCCATGTGGTGATCCTGGATAACAGGCTGCAGCATGGCAGACTGGCTAAGGAGAAGGGATCGAAGAGGGAATGCTAACCCGGTACTCAAAAAATGGTTGCTGAAGTGGGATGTGTTGGACCGAAAGGTGCACATATCGTGGTCAATCTGTAAACTACGACACAACGGATTCCATTCTCTGGACTACATTTTGCTACTTAGGCCCCTGTCAGGGTTTGGTAGTGGGAGATTGAGAATGAACGAAGAAGAAGAATGATTAATTGGTGATAAATAATCAAATTTAAAAAAAAAACACAACTTATGCAACTGTTATCCTTCTCGCAAAAATGCTGACCGCCACATGTTAAATGTCTGTATTCTGCGCTAAATCTGAACAGTTTGGTGTATTTAATGTGTAGTATTTCAGGGCTGGAGTTTTACATCAGAAAAAAATTGTGCGTCCAGAGGTTCAAAATATTCTGGAGTGAACGAGTTAAAACATTTATTTAAAAAAATGTTTAGAGTGTTTAAAATCATTCTGTAAATAGCCATAGTTTCTCCCAATGGCACCACGACCACCTGACTTGTATTTGGGACGAATAGCATCACCACACCTTCCTCACCTAAGTATGCCACTGTGAACCACTGGGAAAACGTTATAATGAACTAATCTGTGACACAAGGTCAAGTGATATATGTATACAAAACCAACACAGTAATATTGTCAAGTCTATTTAGATTCCGTGTCGAAGTGGTTAAGTCGTCAGCCTCGTGATCATGTGGTGTGGGTTCGACTCTGAACTCCACCATCTTTTCTTTTTCACGGGTGCTTGATGCGGAGTCCCCTGCATCTCGTAGTCGCCCTCTAGTCGTCTTGTCCTTGACTTGCCACTGGGGTTGGGCGGCTCGAGACAAGAGAGTGAGGATAAAAAGTAGCGCAGTTAATCCTTACTAAAAATTGCGCTAGCAAAATTAATTTTCACATCATCGTCTACGATGGACGACGGCCTTTGCCTTTTATTTAGATCCTTACCTCCGTTTGATACTGCACACGACCGGTTTACGGCTACTGCAATCTTCGGGACCCCCATGTCACACTCTCAAACAACAGTCTTAGCTGGCTCACAAATTTCAGTTATTTTTTTTATAGGGTGCTTTGAAATGCCATAAACTGGCCCTGATACTCATTTAAAATGTGTACAAAAATGGACCAGATCTGATCAGAGTTAGCTCTACATAATTGTTGACCATTATTTTGGATACGATGACATGAAAAACACATGATTTGCTTCTATAAAGCAACTCCTTGTAAAAAGGCAAACAGAGAAATCATTTTCAAGTGAACTCACTTCTGCAAAATAATCAAATAGCTGGGGAAAATGGAAAGAGTAGTGCAAGTACAAAAAGAAAGGTTTCAATGCATTATTACAATCTCTAAAAGTACAAATAGAAAGGTTTCAATGCATTATTACAATCTCTAAAAGTACAAATAGAAAGGTTTCAATGCATTATTACAATCTCTAAAAGTACAAATAGAAAGGTTTCAATGCATTATTACAATCTCTAAAAGTACAAATAGAAAGGTTTCAATGCATTATTACAATCTCTAAAAGTACAAATAGAAAGGTTTTAATGCATTATTACAATCTCTAAAAGTACAAAAAAAAAGGTTTTAATGCATTATTACAATCTCTAAAAGTACAAATAGAAAGGTTTTAATGCATTATTACAATCTCTAAAAGTACAAAAAGAAATGAGGTTTTAATGCATTATTTCAATGCATAATAGTATAAAGGAAACCAGATTTTTATTTAATGCATATTACAAAGTCACATTCCTGCTTGGAATATGGATTTCTCAAGTCCACTACATAATAAAAGTAAATGGGCCTCAAAGGATCAAAAACATTTATTTGTTAGCTTATTGGTCGTGTTAACACAACTGTTGACAAGGTAGTTTCTGGGAGGGTTCTGTATGGCAGAGACAAGAATAGAACTGAGTACATCGTAAGAAGTGACCAACAGTGCTGTATTATCCCTATATGGTGGAAGATACTCCAACTCATGGTTATTGCACACAAAACAAAAACATGCTGAGCGTGGGGTATCGTAGTAACCTTCTGGGTGTTTCTTTTTTCCGTTCACCTTATTTCTCTATTCCCTTAGATGGTGTGCATTGCACTGTTTTTATTTTGCGCCTGTCAGCCCAGTGCATCCGACTTCAGCATGCATTCTATGTGAGAGTCTGCCTCCTCCTGCATATTTTAAGAGTTTGCTTCCCTGGGGTAACGGCCGGTGCTGTGATTGAGAAGTGAACCCAGTACCTTAGACTTGTGAGCCGTATCATTTAACTACTAGCCCACGCCATCCCCGCCTTCTGGGTTTCAAAGAAAGCTCTAGAAATAATACCCCATATAAGACGAATCTGAAAATAATCATAATTGTGTTAATATAAAAGTATTAAGGTAACGTTTTGACTCCCTTTAAAGGATCTCAAATGCTGTCATAGCCGGTAGTGGAATTGATGATTAACTCTTAATTCTGTTCAAATACTCCCATGTCATGTGCAATGACAGCAAAAGTCCAACTTCTGGTATTCACAGGGCAGGACCAGCTTTTTTTACCAACAGGAGAAGGGACGAGGTGAGTCTCTAGCACCCTGAGACCAGACTGTTCTGGGCGGATTGAAGCTCATAAGCCATAGGTGACATCTGTTTTCAGAGCGGCATTTTTGGGACTAGATTGGCCTTTCCTCTGCAATACCTATTCTCTAAGCTGGACTATGTGAGTGCAGCTCGTGTTCAGGGAAGTCAGCAGCCAGCTATGAGCCTCTGATTGGTGTCAGCTCATTCACTGCTGTGTCTTGGATCCCTTTTAATCTTCTGATCCCTGGGAAAATTACATTTCGGTTTTCATTCCTGTACGTGAGCTGCAGCAGTCAGCGACATAAAGCTGACTGCTAGTGTAGCAGAGCTGCCAAGACCTTTTTACACCACCACGTGATGATCCTGGATAACAGGCTGCAACAGAGCAGACTGGCTAAGGAGAAGGGATCGAAGGTAAAAAAGCTTACCTGGTACTAAAAAAATAACAACTGAAATCAGATGTGTCGGGCCGAAAGGTTCAAATATCGCAGTTTAGCTGTAAACTATGACACAACGCATTCCGTTCTCCGGACATCCTGTTACTTGCAAAGTCCTCAAAACTTGGTAGCGGGAGATTGAGAACAGACAAAGAAGAATAAGTATCATATATATACATTTATAAAACATAATTTTGGTTTTTTAACTTTAATCAAATATAATTCTCATTTCTTAATATTGTTTTTCTTGGTCAAATGCAGAGGGCTACTCCATACTACACAAATTATTGATCTGTGTGATTAGCAGTAGCCATATTCTCATGTCAGTCACCAACACATGGCCCTCCTGAAAACCTAGTAGTAAATAGGCATTCTTTTAAGATCAGCAACATTTTGTGAAAAAAATACTCATTAGATGAACAACCAGTCCTTCGATGCATATATGTATACATACAAAAAATATAACTGTACTGAGTGACTGCATCACTTCATACAAATTGGACAGTTCAACATACAGCTGCTTGTATTTGTCATGCCTTCAGATAGCCGAATATGTAATTCCAGTCATATAAATATATAATCCAAGTTATAAAAGACGCTAAGCAGCACATGAGCTGCAGTGGTCAGCCACCCATTGCTGACTGCTAGTGTCAGGGCCAGTGAATCATAGCTGCTAAGACCCTTCTACACGTCCACGTGGTGATCCTGGATAACAGGCTGCAGCAGGGCAGACTGGCTAAGGAAAAGCGACAAAGAAGGAAGGCTAACCCTGTACTAAAAAAATGTCTGCTGCCAAAGATGTACGTGTCGGACCAATAGGTGCAAATATTGCAGTCAAGCTGTAAACTAGAGACAACACATTCTGTTCTCCGGTCTACATCCTGCAAAGCCCTGTTTGGGGCTTGATAGCGGGAGATTGAGAACGAACGACGAAGAAAACGAATCCAACCAACTTATGACAATCTGATCTTGCACATCTGACGATAGAAGTTTAGTTAACTTCAGGAGCTGCTTAATTTGCCTCTAGGCAACATCCAAACCATACGATTAAAACACCTTTCTTACACACCTTCAGCTGAGTGATGATAATATTTGTATTTATTGATCTTTATTTGTTATTTATTTCATCGTCATATTTCCTGCTAGCTTTTTCAATGATTACTCACTGCCATTCTCTGCTTAACATTTTGCTGAAAATGCACAAAATCACTTCTGGCATGAATGATTGGATTTTATTCAAAATTTGTTTTGTATTTTAAACTGATATTTGTTCTCTGTTCCCGTTTGTGATGTTCTCATCCGCCAAGTCCCTAAAAACTACCAATTTAGGTCAAAACGTTAACATTTGCTCCTGTTCTCATGTAGTACTACCTACTTTTGAACATAGTTTCAGCCATGTTATCAGATAGTATATTTTTGTAACAACTAAGCAGGAAACCCTCTGCTGCATTTTATCAAGATGTTTATAAAAGCAATATGGGCCGAAGATGCAGCAGTGAATGAGCTGACTGACAGCAGTCAGCAACTCACATGAAGTTTGCTTGCATCAGGGTTAGTTGACCAAGACCATATTCTGCCCCTAAGTGGCAGCCCTTGAAACAGGCTCTACTAGCCACTAGTGTAATCTGGCTAACGGATAGGGAAGGCAAACTCAGTACCCAACAAAGCCAGCTGAAATTGTATGTGTTGGACAGAAAGGTGCAGATATAGCAGTCTCACTGTAAACTACGACACAACGTCCCTCTCAGGATGAGCGCTGGAGAAGATCAAATTGGATTCCGGTTAACCAGTCCATAAAATCCCATTCCCCTGTGCTCCTGAGAAAATACGCACTAGTTAGACATTTGAGTTACCGTAAACTATTTACTCTGACAAAACTATGTGCCCTAATTTAGTTATTCTATCTAAAATTGACTGACCTGCTAATCTTTAATGTTCCTACTTCAGTAGAGTATGGAATATATTCATCAAATTTATTTGTTACATTATGTGGGATACCTCCCTGGACTGTAGTCTGATCCTCCAAGGAACAGATCTAGCTTGATCCTAATCAATGGACGAATCGTAATCAAAATCACACACATGTAGTCGTTCAAATAACTGATCCTTTTCAGAATAATCACCATCTGAATCCAATTTATCAGCCTCAAAATACTTGAAATTACTTTTAGAATGACCATTTCCTGAATTTTCAAAATCATTTTCATCCCAAAAATCTTCCTAAATACATGCTATGATATTTGTGCCGCCGTATTTGTTATTTCCGGAAATATGTGTACTGTGTAGATGTCACTATAAGATGGCCAACATCAAGGAGGAACAACAAAAATTACGCCTTAAAATAATTGTCCACCTGTCACACCGACAAACAAGTGGCTCGGGGAATGGGGCATTTAAAAACACCCTGAAATATCGGCGTCACGGGTTCAAAGGGTTAAATGGCCAACAAATAATGTGACTCCTTCATTAAGTACAAGCTTGAATTACAGCACTAAATTGTTTTGAAAAAATGTCAAATGCAACACCAACAAAAAATGGATTCAAATGAAGAAACACATCAGAATAAAACAATAGGAAATACAATTTAAAAACAATTCACTCACTGATTCAAATAAAACTCGCAGCATTCCACACACTTGTATTTTCACAGAATAAATATTTTAATGGGCTGCTAATTCTGGGCTCAAAATTTGGATTACATATAATTATGGCTTCCTAATTTTGATTGGTGTACGAATTTTGATTAAATGTAATTTTGGTCTCATGATTTTGGTTTAACAAACCTCAATTTTTTTTAAACATAAATTTTGATTTCTCAATTTTGATTAAACATAATTTTGACTTCTTTTGTTCATTAACCTTTACCAGTCTGTGGGCATACGTCAGCCACGCATTCAGCCATCACCTTTTATTCATGAATAATTAAGCACGGAGACCATACAAATAGCCATTATTTTACTGCTGAATACATCTACACAGGTTTTTGCCGGTTGAAAAATTATATATTTGATTACAAATGGATTTTGAACGATTTATCTTATTATGCGGATTGGGGCCAGCCGATTTTTTTGGAAGGGGAAAGTAGGTTATTGTAAAAGATTTTGTAAGGTAGATCTATTTATTTTGTTTATTTAGATGTAATAAATATATTTGAATTGGATACCAACAGATGTGTGGATATTATAAACACAGTATCCATACGTTGTTGTGGTTTCCATGGATTTCTATCGGAGCAACTAGGCCTAGCGGTTGAGTCCAAATTAAAAAAAATTAATAAAATATTCACCTCCATCTTCTTGTATCTCAGAAACTAACAAACACACAACAAAAGCAATAACACCAATAAGTGCTTTATTCAATTGTGTCTCTACATACAAACATACTGGAAAGAATACAAAAAAAAGATCTACAAAGCTGATAGTGGGATTCCAGAATTACAGTTATGAGGAAAGACTCAGAAAAACCGGACTAAAGTGTCTAGAAAATAGAAGAATTCGATGTGACTTAATACAGGTTTATTAGATGATCAAAGGAACTGGTAAATTAGACTATAACAAGTTTTTTCAAAATAAAACCACCTACAATAACAATAGGGCATAGCTACACATTAACTAAAGAGAGGCCCAGAACAAATATCAGAAAATATTTTTTTAGTCAGACAGTGGTGAATGTTTAGAATGCATTGCCACAGGAGGTAGTGGAGGCAGGGGCAATTAATGCATTTAAGAATAAATTTGGTACGCATAGCTTTTAGAGCAGGGTAATGTAAATTAAACTGGTTGTATCAACTCTGCAGTCTTCTAAACCAGTATAAAGACGCTAAGTTAAGTTACAACAAAATCGTATTTAATGACTAAAAAATAGAAAGGTTTCAGGTTCTCAAAGTGAATAACCATCGGAAAATTTTAAATGTTTGGAAAAATAATGCGAAGCGGTAAAAGTTAAATTCAATTCAAATTCTAGTGTATTAGTTTTGATTTTAAAATCTGAATTCTGTCTTCTCTCACAGCAGTTCTAAAACTTCAACGTGCCCACATAAATGATAACAAATAACACTCTCTCCCTTAGTAAAACATTATTTCTTGCTCTCAGAACTAGTACAAGGAAGTCATTGGTGCTAACAACTTGAGACCTGGTGGCTAAAAAGCAGTGAGCTAAATCAACAACTTAAAAGCTCTGTATTCAAGGACATAAATTCATCCGGCCATCACAAAGAGATTATGGAATGATATAAAATATATTAAAACTGGGGATAATATGTTCACGTGACAAACACATACTATAATAATAATATTATTCGCACAAAGCAGCTATTTATAGAATGACACATACTGAACTCGTTTATTTTCTGAGTAACGACCAGTATGTTCACAATCACTTTAAGCCATTTAATAGATAACAAACCATGATGGTCCGAAGCCTTGTCTAGTGTTCCTTGCTAGCGGCCTCAGAATGTTCCTCCTCCTAACACTTTCTTGACGTTTCCATTCCCAAGGATTTTATGTTGGACACAAAACTGAAAGGAGAGGGTAAACATTGTTATATTCAACAGTTCCAGCAATACTTCAGTACAACTGTCAAAAAGTAATTGGTCAAACCGTACGAGGGATCAAGACGCTGAGCAGCGCATGAGCTGCAGTGGTCAGCGACCCATAGCTGACTGCTAGCGTCAGGGCCAGCGAACCAGAGCTGCCAAGACCCTTCTACACCTCCACGCGGTGATCCTGGATAATAGGCTGCAGCAGGGCAGATTGGCTAAGGAGAAAGGATCGAAGAGAGAATGCTAACCCGGTACTCAAAAAATGCTTGCTGAAGTCGGATGTGTTGGACCGAAAGGTGCAAATATTGCAGTCAAGCTGTAAACTATGACACAACACATTCCATTCCGTTCTCTGGACTACATTCTGCTACTTAAACTCTTTTAGGGTTTGGTAGCGGGAGATTGAGAACGAACGAAGCCAAGCCAAGCCATACTGTACGTTATTTCTTGTCAATTTTGCCTGTGTAAGGCCATATAAACATTTTGTATGTAAACAAAGAGACAATAAACAAATAAATATGCATTTACAACTTCATCATCGTCATGTCCTTGGTGGAACATCGCTCTCATCTCCGCCATTTGATTGGAATCTCGATCGGTAGTCAATCTACCCGCCTGCTCTATGTTCATGTTGTCCTTGATGTTTTGTGTCCATCCGCGCCTTGGTCAGCCTCTTCCTGAAACAATGCATTCCAGAACTGTTTTTCCAGTCCGTTATGGTGCATGATGTGACAGTAAAATCTCAGTTTCCAAGACATAACGTGGTTATAAGCCATTTCTCTTCGACAATAAGATCTTGCAGGTTGGCTTTATTTGTTATTTTCTTTACCAAAGGAATTTTGAGGATTATTTACAACTGACAAATTAAAAAACAATGTTTTTAATTTTAATATCAACCACACACCACATGCAATCATCTGGTTGATCAGTCCGGAGACTGGTTGTAAGGTTGTCTGAGTGTCTCTCCATTTGAAGATATTCTGCAGTTCTCTTCATTGCAGCATAATGCCTGAGATGTAAAGGTGAGTCTTGATCCCCCTGGTTCTCTCATCCCTTGAATCTTGCCCCCTGGTATCTTCTGTAGAAGTATTTCATGTCATAATGTGACACAGCCAACTCAACCAATGTTTTTGTATCATATGGAATATTTTTCATTTGTGCACCCATATCATTGAGTACATTGTCATTGGATTTTCTTTCTGTCCAACTCACTCTTTCCATTCTACGGTAGCACATTTCAACCTCTTCCAAGCTTTTTTCATCCTTCTTCGCTAAAGTCTATGTTTCAGCCCCATACAATGCAGCCATATATGAGTGACAATATGAGCTAATTCCTGATATTCTTTGAGGTTAACAATTTCTGTTTTTCTCTGAAGCCCTTTTTTTGCCATTGCAATCCTTATCTTAATTTCTGTCTCATTGCGGGCATCTTCTGTTATGGTTTGCCCCAAATATGTAAACTTCTGTACTTGTTCAATTATTTCTCCATCGATGGATATATTTATGTGCCTATGTTGCTTGGATATTATCAAAGTCTTTGTCTTCGGTGTGTTTATTTTCATACCAAACTCTTTGGCCGTACTATTCATTTTTTCAAGCAGCATTTGCAACGTTGCTACTGATCCTCCCGCTATCACTTCGTCATCGGCAAATTTGATGGCATTAACTTTCATACCATTAACTTTGACACCCATATTACAACTCTGCATAATCTTGGCCATCATTATCGCAGAATATGCGCTATAGAAACTTGGGGAAAGCAAGCAGCTCTGTGAATACCAAATAAACTGTTTATTTGGTATTCATATGCAATAGGAAACAAATTCTTTTTCCTTTAACCTGACCCTAAATTCCCCATGTCCAGACATATCCTGGCTTATACAGATCTTACATATGTAAACTCAAACTTATGCAGTAAAATCCATGACATATTACAAAAATATACGGAATACTACAGAACAAGACAGAAACATAGATTAACACAAATTGTGAGAAAACATGTGAAATAACAGTACTGTACTACCTAATTCTTGCATCTGACCCTCTCTTAATTCCAACGTGTTTGCAGCTGTGCGCACAGCTGATAACTTTCTATAAATATTTTTGTGATTGTTGGTGTCGTAGTGTTTACATAATTTTGTGAAGTCTGTTAACAATGGACTGTGGAAAATGTCGAGCTGATGGAAAACGAGTCTCTCATAATCATAGGGAGATCGACTTACAGACCAAGAAAATCATAATGCAAGTACAAAGGTGACGAAAAAGTCACTTTCATAGACTCAAGATGCAGTAAATAAGCTGAAGCCTACTCGTAGCTGGCTGCTTGCATCAGGGTCAGCAAATCAGAGCTGATCAAGACTATATCCCATCTCCAAGGGGTGGCCCTGGAAACAGAAATTGGAGGCATAATAGGGTTTTGGACAGCTCTGGTTCGCTGACTGCTGTCATCTCGTTCACTGCGTATTCAGCCTCTTCAGACCTTACATCATCTCCTGAAAAATGGCAGCTGCTATGGGTCTGCCCAGAGTGCACTGATATCTGTTGATCATAACATAAGACAGTGGTAATGGGACATTCTGGATAGACTGTACTTTGCTTACCTTTAAGTATATAGTCAGTCAGCAGAGTTGGGACGCTGGAGCTATCCTCATTGATGGCGTGTAGGACTGAAAATGGAAGAGTCACATCAATATCTATGTCTGTTCTTTTCTCAACAGGTAAGGATATACAAGGGTGATTATGAGAAGTTTTGGCTTTGAGGAGATAATTTTGTTAATGTGCAAGATTTACACATGAGCTATACATTTTCTTAAAGCTTGGAACGCCATTTAGGTGTTGTGTCATTATTTGTCAACGTATTCACCATCCCGGTCCACACACAAATGCCAACATCATACGTCTTCTCTAAAAATTTCTGGCCCTCTCCAGGCTCTGACATCTCACATAAATGACGGATTTCTCTTTCCATGTTAGTTCACATCTTGTGTACGTATGTATGCGCTTGTGAGTGAACTGTGTTTGTAATGATCAGGTTTTGCTCAATGCAGAATCTCCGCAGTCCTCTTCAATTGCCATTCAAAATATCTTCACCATATCTCCCAATCACTGTATCCCATCTAGAATGATATTTTCCCACACTGGTATTGAAATCTCCAAGGAGGATAATTCCGTTATGAAAACTGTCAACTGTCCTTTTTCAAGCATCTTTGATATTGGCTCTATCCCTCTCATACATTGCATAAACAATGACGATGTTGACTAACTTGCCTTCTTCTTTGAGGTCCAGTACTAAAATGCGTTTGGAGACAAACCTCCATCCCTTGAATTTGTCCCTTTGACACACTACAGCTCCCTCCTCGTTTTGCCTCTGGGAAACTCCTCTGTAGAGAAGCATATTACCCTCATGACTCAAGTACTCACTTATTTTTTCTTAGTTTCTGCGAGAGCTCGAATTTTCAATTCTTCTATGAGCTCGTTCTCCTTTCCATTGATACTTCTAATATTCTATGTTCCAATAATCGTAGTCCATCATTTGTGTAAGTTTGCCATCTTTAAGGTCTGCCTGGTTTTATTTCTCAACAGACTTGCAAGCATTGGGTAGACAAACAGGTGATTAGCAAGCACCTAGTATGAGGCCTGGCTCCTCCCTCAAAGTAAAAACTGTAAGACACAAGAATATACCACCACTGTAGAAAATGGAGTCAGTCAAATTCTGTTAATATAAAAATTAAAACAAAAAAGCTATACTGGAACTGGAGCACTTATATACAATCAGGCAGATCAGTGGCCGATGCCATGTAGCTAATATCTATCTTTTTGTTGTGCAAATCAATCTGGTCAGCCCTAAGATAATGAAATCTTAGTATTTAATCAAGCAAGGATAAGGATATACGAGACTATAACAAGTTTTTCAAAGTACAGCCACCTACAAGAACAAGAGGGCAAATGTATAAGAAAGGTCCAGATTAGATGCTAGGAAGGGATCAAGATGCTGAGCAGCGCATGAGCTGCAGTGGTCAGTGACCCATAGCTGACTGCTAGCATCAGGGCCAGCGAACCATAGCTGCCAAGACCCTTCTACACCTCCACGCGGTGATCCTGGATAACAGGCTGCAGCAGGGCAGACTGGCTAAGGAGAAGGGATCGAAGAGGGAATGCTAACCTGGTACTAAAAAAATGCTTCCTGAAGTCAGATGTGTTGGACCGAAAGGTGCAAATATCGCAGTCAAGCTGTAAACTATAACACAACGCATTCCATTCTCTGGACTATATTCTGCTACTTAAGCCCCTTCAGGGTTTGGTAGCGGGAGATTGAGAACGAAGAAGAAGATGCTAGGAAATATTTCTTTATTAAGAGAGGTGAATGCTTGGAACACATTGCTACAGGAAATAGTGGCGGCAGGGTCCGATAATACATTCAAGAATAGATTGAATACACTCTCCAAATGTAGGCCTACCTTGACGGGGTTGGAGAGCTTGCGTGTCCCAATGATCCAGGGGGCTATGCCGGTGGGAGTTTTACTCCTGTTAGGGTCACCCAAGCCGGACAGGTCCTTGGAGAGGGGCCAGACTAAGAGGCCGAGGAGCAGGTGGAGCTGCAGAACCCACCGGCGAGTCGTACACGCTCTGGGCTAAACCAATCCACCCCCACTTTATGGGTTAAATGCATTCTTGCCTCGTTCTTTGCTTTTGTCTTCTATCAGTCATCCCAAATAGACGTAGAAGAGATGCAGGCCAGCGGACATTGCACCTCTGCCCCTTTGTGACGACCTCCCAGGTGGCGGGGAATGCTAGGCGTACCATCCCTGCAGAGGAGCCAAGAATACTAAAGGGGAGTAAGGAGATACCCCACTAACATGTATATGCTACGTTTCTGGCAGGACATGACGATCCTGGGACACAGACATACTGGACTGCCTCTCTTCGGGGATACTTGAAAAATGGGTCCATAAGTTCATATCATCATCATCCCACATCCTTTCGGGCAAGACCACAGTCTGCCCAAGCAACGTTAAGGTGCTGAAGACGGAGGCAACCAGCCAAAAGGCGCACCACAGCAATCAGGATACCATGCAAATACGCAATATGAAAGTATGCCTATATCTGCAAAACGTTATGGAGCTCGACCTGTGGTGGACAACCAGGCAGGTACAGTGCCGGGTCCCCCGTCTCGAAAGGGCCCGAACTTTATTACTGGAGGTCCTTCTCGGATGCCTCGTGGAGTCAGGAGGCACGAGAATAGAGCTACTGGCCAAACAAAACCAAAAACAAAGGAAAGAACACTTAAAATAATGCACTGGAATGCTGAAGGCGTCAACAGCAAAAGAGATGGCTATAGTAAAAAAATTAGAGCTTGAGAAACAAGTAAATGTATGTTGCTTGCAAGAAACGCATCTCAATAAAGATATAGCCTTCAAAATTAGAGGATACCAGTGCTATAGGTCTGACCGACAAGACAGGCAGAAGGGTGGAATACTGACACTTGTGAGAAATAGCATCAATGCTTATCAGCAGGAAGTATATATGGAGGGGGCAGAATACCAGATGATGCATCTCAAGACAGAAAGTACAGAATTTCACCTTCTAAATTATTACTGTCCAAGTGATCGTCCACTGGCACTGAATACGATTGCAACAAAGGAAAGACTGATTGTGTGTGGAGACTTCAATAGCCACTCACAGAGCTGGGGCTATGATCAAATGGATAGGAGGGGTGAGGAGCTAGAAAACTGGCAGGATGACAATGGACTTATGTTGATTAACCAGCCAACAGACCCACCGACCTTCTACTCGAGATCATGGCACAACACTTCTACACCAGATTTGGCATTCCACTCACCATGCATGGAATGGAACATTACACGCATTGTAGGGAAACAACTTGGAGGTAGTGACCACAGACCAGTATTTCTAACTATTGAAAATGAATATGTCAAGGAAAGTAGTACCCTGCCTCGGTGGAATTACAGGAAGGCAGACTGGTCAATGTACCAGCATCGGTCTAGTGTACTGACTAGAAATCTAACAACAGATGAAGAAATAAATAAGGTAGTCGATAATTTCAGCAGATGCATGCTAGAGGCTGCCCATGAAACAATTCCTAGAGGGGCCCGCAAACAATATAGGCCATTCTGGAATAGTGAATTAGAACAACTGCAAAACGAGGTAGAAACATCTAGAAAGAAAAGCAGAGATTAGTCCATGTCAAGAACACTACCAAAAATATCAACATGCTAAGGCCAAATTTCAAAGGGAAAAGTTGCAGGCTAGAAGAAGAAGTTGGAGGGAGAAAACAGAGTCTCTGAACTTTGAAAAGGATACTAGGAAACTGTGGAAGTTGGTAAAACAACTTAATCATGAGGGTGCACAGAGAAACATAAAGATTATATTAAACAAAGATGGAAACATCCTCACAGGCAAACAAGCCGCTGATTACTTTGCGGACTCTTTGCAAAAGATAGCAACATTGAAGTAGACAGAGAGAAACAACGAAGTGTTCGTGAGAAACAACAAAATACAGAGCGAGATGGTGCCATATCCGAAGTTATGGAGACACCAATCACATACAAAGAACTGGAGTTTGCAATATCAAAACTGAAAATGAGAAAGTCGCCAGGAACAGACGGAGTGTCCGAACAGATAATCAAGAACTTGGGAACAGCAGCAAAAACAAAACTGCTTCAGATCTTCAACATTTGTTAGACATCATGTACAGTCCCACAGACCTGGAGAGAAGCAATCATGATACCACTCTCAAAACCAGGGAAAGACAGTTCCATGGCATCCAGCTATAGACCAATCAGCCTCACAAGCTGCATATGTAAAACAATGGAACATATCATCAACCTAAGGCTCCAGTGGTATCTTGAGAGCCAAAACCTTCTTGTGCCACAGCAGGCAGGATTTAGGAAATGCAACTCCACTGAAGACCAGGCAACATACCTCTCACAAGAGATCGAGGACGCATTCCAGGACAAGAAATTAGTATTAGCAGCATGGATAGACTTAAGGAAAGCTTTTGATAAAGTTTGGAAAGAAGGACTTTTAAAGAAACTGAGAAATAATGGAGTGATGGGTAGGATGTACAAATGGATAACAGCATACTTACATAACAGAAGATCTAGAGTCCAACTAGATGGTCTCAAGAGTAAGAAAATTCTACTGCGTCATGGTGTGCCTCAGGGAGGGGTTCTTTCCCCTACACTTTTCATAGTCTTCATCAATGACTTGATTGCTGAGCTACCACAAGGAACAAAAGTTGCAATGTATGCAGATGACTTGGTAATATGGTGTACAAATGAGCAAGCAACAGTGGCCACCAGAATGCTGCAAAGAGCTATTGATGCCTTGACCTCATGGACAAACAGATGGTGTGTAAACATTAACACAGAAAAATGTAGCACTACGCTTTTCACCCTCTCCCCAAAACAAAAAGCTGGAGTTATCAAGATAAATGGAGAACACCTCAAAGAAGATAAACAACCCACCTATCTTGGAGTTACATTTGATGATAGGTTGACATGGAGGGAACACGTCAACAAGGCAGCCAAAAAAGCCAGGAGAAAGTTAGCCATCCTGAGAAAATTAAGTGGAACCACATGGGGTACTAGTGGAAAAATACTTAACAAAGTTTACCAATAAGGTATACGGCCACATCTGGAATATGGGTCAGCAGCGTGGTGCCCCGCAGCAAACACTACCCTAATAGAGGTGGATAAGGTGCAAAATCAAACACTTAGGGTCATTACAGGAGCAATGAAATCAACACCTATAGTGGAGATGGAGAAAATGGAAAGGATACAAGCACTAAGAGAACGCAGAGACACAAAGGTATTAACACAGGCAGAAAAGTTCCTCTTCATGCCGAGCCATCCAATGAAAGACAGATTTCAAAATTTAGCAATGGGAAGACTGAAAAGAAGTAGTTTTATGCATCAGGCAAAATGACTTCGCAGACAAATTATGGATCTACCTGAAGTTGATATCCCCCTAAAGTCTGTGCCAGAAATAACCCTTTGGAGAGAGGAGCATGGACTATCAGTTTGCATTCAAACAAAAGTGAAAGGAATAACAGAACAGTGTGCAACATAGGATAGTGATCCTCAATTTCCTGGATGAAGAATACCCACAAGACCTCTGGATCAGAGTATACACAGATGGCTCAGCACAGAATGCAGTAAAGAATGGTGGAGTGGGAGTGTACATAGAATACCCAAACAACATTAGGGATACAGTCAGAGTACCAACTGGGAAATGCTGTCATATATATGATGCAGAAATACAGGCAATCAAGGTGGCAACTGAGAAACTGTTGAACACCAAAGTCAGTTCACAACCTGTAGTATTTGTTACAGATGCACAATCAGCACTCCAAGCACTTAAATTTGAGAAACTGCCAGATCTACAAGCTCTACTGTCTGAACTGAGCAACCAGCGCAAGATTGTCATGCAGTGGATACCTTCTCATTGTGGAGTACCAGGAAATGAGAGAGCAGATCGACTGGCAAAGGAGGGTGCTGCAGACGAGCAACCAGATGTGCCAGTTACATACCAACAGAAGATAAGGATGATCAAATCAATCAGAAAGCCACCAACAGTAAAACCAGATGATTACCATAACATGAACAGACAAGAGCAAACTGTTGTGTTGCGCCTTAGAACAGGACACAACTGACTCCGCAGCCACATGTACACAAAAATGAAGATTGGCAAGTCAGCCATGTGTACATGCGGACAGGCGCCCCAGACAGCAGAGCACATATTACAAAACTTTTTAGATCCAGTGGAGTAGAAGAAACTGGTTGTATACAGAATCTGGAGAGTCTTCTAAACCAGTATAAAGAAGTTAAGTTGAGATCAGTGACTGATGTCAGGTAGCTAAAAGATGTCATCCCGAGTGCCATAGAAGCTGACATACTTCCTAGAGGTGATGGTGGAAGATCTCCTGCAGCCCGACTGGACACAGTGACAGCCTCGCAGTTACAAGCATCACAAAAGGCAGTGTAGATTCTATACTGCTATGTAGGCTAAATGTCAACAGGCAAAAGCTTGAAGGTTGCACACCCCAAAGCTGCAACTTCCCCGAGCCCAGTAAGCAATAAGAAGGCAACAGCCCACCACACTTACTGCTAATAGTCAAATGTGTGTCTGAAAGGCCCTTAGACATGAGCATGACAAAATAAAAACTTACTTTTGATGTATATCTGTAGTTGTTCGGATGTAGGTGGTCCCTGACACGGATAGTAGGGAATGGCAGTGGTCAGAAACTGTCGAACAAAGAATACAAATCTTATCATTTCATCACCACTGAATCTTTGAAAGTATGTTGCTGTTCAAAACTACTAGTCCTCAATTCTTCATTCTTGATGATGTTTCTTTTGTAAAAGATTACAATGGCTCTTCTTCTTCTGAAAAAGGACACTTTGATGTTGTATTGTAGTTATACAGTGATATCTTTCGGCCAGGCACATCTGATTTCAGCTGGCTTTTTTGGATACCAGGTTTGCCTTCGCACTGCGATCTATATTCTCTTAACCACTACACTACACTAGTGCAGACGGTTTCCAGAGCCACAATTGGAGGCAGAATGGAATCTTGGTCAGCTTTGGTTTGCTGACCCGGATGCAACCTGCCAGCTATGAGTAGCTGGCTACTGGCAGCCCATTGCTGCATCTTCAGGCCTAAAGAAAGGTGGCCATGGCCCTCCTGTCTGTGCAATGAGATGTTTCTCAGTCAGCTCATCACTAAATGGATCAGAGTCGATCCCCATCTTGTTGGCAGGACTGCTGTAACACAGCCTGTTTCAAGGAGAAGAAAATGAGGAAACGAGGTAGGGTGGTCCTGTGTAGTATGTTTTACTTGATTGTGACGTTAGTTTTGTTTCCCGTTGAAATTATGAGAACACAGAAACATGTTATATCTATCATAATCACAAATATCTTAGAGCCTAGAAGAAAGGAATAGAGCCATTGTAATCTACTATATCCACCTGTTTTATCCAGGTGGGAAAGAATAATTTTCCAAGCATGTAGCAAAATATGACTAAAATGGATTGTGTAAACAACCTCATCAAGTGTTGTTGTCAGCCATTTGTATTGAGTTGTTGTTGAATGCCCACAATGTGTAAGTTTACTGTTTTGTGTGCCCTGAAAAGGATGTT